>JAQFXV010000109.1:0-36267 GCA_034694065.1 Camisia spinifer
AGTTCAAGGATTTAGACTAAAAGTTCATAAATTTTGAGATTTCTATATTTGTAGTTAAAAGAGTTAGAAATAAAATTTAATAAAGGTTTCAAAAGTGCTGTTCTTGATATTTTTAATTCAATTGAAGTTCTAAAATGATATCTAAATCAAATCAAATAATTTATGGATTCTTTTTTGTTTGTCTCAGAGTTTACACTTTAATCATTTAATTAGATATCTCGATATCATATCAATAATGGCTAAACCACACACATAATCGAGTATTACATATATTACATTCTGAAACTCAATCACTAAAATTTATTCAGTGTTTGAATCATATTTGAATAACTTATTCAAATCGAAGTAATGCTTTATCAGCGATGGGTTATAATTAAATCTTTAAAAGACTTAAGAACAAGCGCTTTTAGATTTTGATGATAGAGATATTTTTCAAAATTTAATTGATACGTAAAAATAAAAATTATTGATTGCAAAAACCAATCTTGATAATGTCATGTTAGTTAGTTAAATACTTTACCATTAGTGGAGCTGATTTATTTGTTGCATACACGCTATATTTCTTGAATATTTAAATATACGTTCATTTTCACATTTTTGTTGGTGATTAAATTTTTGAAAAATAAATCTTATTAAATACATGAAAGAAAAAAACAATTTTCCGTCTTATAATTGCTGAATAATATCAATCTTAGAATCTTAATAAGCATATATTTCCCATCGAAATAGTTATTTGTCGCTGTGAAACAAAAATAAGATTATCTAAATTTTAAGTATGAGACTTAATTTTTTATCCCATAAGACTTTATCCCTGTATTAATGACTTAACATTTTTTCAAGTTTGTTCGCTGAAAAAGTGTAAGGTAATGGAAAGGGAATTTTCTTCGATTTAATTATTCTTAAATTCTTTTCTAATTAAATTTTGTTTTTGGCCGTGGAATAGGCGTAAATGTTTTTCTACGCCCGATAATTAAAAATTCAAAGTAAACTAATATAAAAACTATTGAATTTTTATGGTTTTGAAAAATTTGGGAATTTATTTTATTTTTGTTTTATCTGTTTATCTAAAAAGTTAATCAAAATTTCTTTATTCTTGAGGAAATATATAGATTTTCTAAAAAAATTTTGTAATAATCCTTCGAAAATTTCAGAGATTTTTATATATATAGATAAATAGATAACAAACCGTTTTCACGTTCAGCATTTCTAGCTTTTAATTTTGTTTAATTATAGTCTCGAAATATTAATTTAAACAAATGTTAGCAATAACAGAGTTTATAGTTTCGTGCATTATATTCTATCTGTAGTTAACCAATAATTCTTTCATAATTTTTCATTATTGTAGATTTAAATTTTCAAACTTTAAAGTTATAGTGTTTTATCTCAACTAAACCTTACTTGAGTTACAATTCTGAGTTACGATTGTTTGAATATTTGAATAATATTTTTATTTTGATGAAGTAATGAAATTATTGAATAGTAAAGATAAATCATCCTAATAATCATTAAAAATAATAAATCAATCCACAGAGAACACTCATAAACAATAAAAAAAATTTTTAATAAAAATTGCTAGAAATTCTGAAAGATAAGTTAATTATTGAAGTGGATTTATCCACAATAAATGCAAGTTATAATGATCTAAAATCTCATTAAATGAATTTCTTAAATTAAGAAAGAAAACTTGTTCATTCACTTAAATATTACAAATAATTGATCAATCAATCAGACCTCTTATCAGATTTAAATGAAAATAAAGTCATTAAAATATTTGAAATGAAAACAAAAACAAATGAAATATTGCATCCTGTGCTCGAGGATTTATTTAGATACTAGTATTAGCTCTAATTATCTAAACTTTGATAATTTACTAATAAAGGGTAATAAAAATCTAAGATTAACCGCATTTTCGAGCCTATCCTTTAAGTTCATTGCACTCATTTAACTCACTTCAGATCAATTGATTTATTTATTTGAATTATTTGTCTATGCCTTAAAACTATGCCTTTGACTACTATTAATAATTTTATTGGTAATTATTTCAATTTCAAACTATGGAATGTGTTTCAAATCAAATTAGTAGCGTATATGAGGGCAAATGTCATTATTTTTTGAATTATAGTTTCTATAGATCTTAATCTAACTTATGATAAGTTATTATTCATAACTTTTGAGATCAAACTCTCAATTTATTGATTTCATTATTGAAATTTCTATTCGAACCTAAATAATAAACTAAAGAATTAGAGTTGTTTTTAGAGTTTTTGATCTAATTTTGAAATTTTCATTCATTTTATCCATGATTGAAAATTTGTAAAAAAAATAATGAAGATTTATTTATTTAAGTTTGAGAGTTAAATGTTGTTTGAAGTGCACATCTCATGCATAAAGTTTTTAGCGTTCAATTAATGTTTAAACTCTTTCTAAATGACTTTTCCGATAAAGTATATGATAATAGAACTAATTTAAATTCAAATAAAGAACTCTATATCAAAGTTAATGAATTAAAGTATTTTTTTTGCCGTTTTGAAGTTAAAATTGAGAAAATTTAGTTTTCATTAACCTTTAAAATTGGATTAGTTTAACTTTTTTCTATTAAAATTAATTGCGTTCATTCATATCAGGTTCTCCTTCACACTCGATTTGTTGATTTTTAAATACTAAGCAATGATTGTCAAGTGTTTATTTACCGGCATTTGAGCATTAAATAAGATTTTAAGAATAAATTAGAACTCAAGTTATTATTGCTTTTATACGAGAACTTTTCAAATTATAATGATTATACAGACTCGAGTCGACGATGATTACAGCTTATGATCATTCCTTTATTTGAATTCTACGTGATTTTATGTTTCAAATGTTAAAGTTATTTAACTTAAACCTTTACTTTCAGAAATTATTATAGACTCAGTTATATTTTTCTACATAATTTGCATAATTTCACACACGTTTAAGACATTTGCACCGAAACGAGTCAATAACTTTTGCTCAATATTTTAAGTCGAAAATTAGCTCAATTTAAAGACTTAACAAAAAAGGTAATGAGTTTGAAATGGTTTTAAGTTTTGAACTGAATAATTGTTTTCATTTATCATTTGTTTTTGCTATGATTTGATTTGAATAGTTGTTCGTGCATTAATTATTGAATTAGAATTATTCTAAATTATTTTTGACAAAAATCTCAAATTTATTCTTCAAACAGAAACAACTTTTTAACTAAAAGTCTGATTTGAAATGCTTTCCTATGAATGTTAAAATTCTTATTGATATTTAAACTCATTTTATCTTTAAATTCAATGGCAATAACATAAGCCATAAGCTGAAAAAGTTATTGTTATTATAGGTTTAATGTGAAACCAAAGAATTATTAGTATGAATTAAATTCAATATAAATAAATTAAACCATGAAAAAAGTTTTATCGCTCTTTCATTATAAGTCAAATATTATTGAAATCTATAATTTAGTACCGATTACCAAATCAGACAAACCATTACATGACTTAACATTATTAGAAATATTGTAAATTTACAAATAAATGAGAGTAACTTAAAAACTTATCCTGTTTTAAAGGCGAAAATGACGGCCATAAATAATGATTATCCGTCACGACCTCAAGTTTTAAGTTCAGAACCTTAAGAGAAAACTGTTTGCTATTAAATAAACTGTCGTTAAGTTGATAGTTAGTATCCCTTAAGAAATAAATTTTGAGAAAGAAAAAAAATAAAAGTTCTAAAACTGAAAGAAAAAATAATATTTCTTTTTAATAGCACTGCTTATGGCTAGTGTTTTATTGGTTTAGGACACGCGATATAAGAGTCTGTTAACAGTAATGAAAATTGCCTGATATTAGTGATCGTTGATGTCATAATAATTTAACGATTAGCCCAAACTCTGATTCATTGAACTAAATTATTATTATTATTATTGCCATCTCTATCAAATAACTTAAGTTTACATTCCGTGCAATTATAAAGAGAGTGCTTTGACATCTTTATTATCGCACCTGTCGTACAATTCCTACCAATGTAGACATGATAGATCGATAGGAGAAAATTAATTTTCTAATATAGACATTAAAATAATTGTTTTTTGTCTCTTGAATTGATTTTTTGAGTTTTTGCAAAAATATTTTTCTCATATTAAGTTTATTAGTCTTTTTATTGATACGTTGATTAAGTACTTGATACTAATCCTTTCACATTAATTATGCCTCAAATCAAATTTTTATCACTTTTTAAAAATTCAAGTGATTTTATCTTCACATGAATCTAATGATGAAAATATGTTTGTTATGGGTTCAGATATTGGAGTTAAAAATTGCCCATAAATTATTTGATGAAAATCTTCTTTAAAAAAATATAATAAATATTTAGTTGAGTTTAAGGTTTAAGCGCGGGTAGAATTAAATAATTATCGTAAATTTTGGCGAAAACTAATTGAAGATTTATATATAATTTCTATGATTTTCTTAATTTTGCTTCAATTGCATATTTTGCTTGTAAAATAGATTATAGAGTCCTTCAAATTGAGAATGCTCAAATTATAAAATATTTGTGTTTTGACAGCTCATTTCAAGTTTGGATAAGACCTTATAAGTAATGACTTTGATTCTAAAGTTAGTTAAATATCCAAAGCATTAAAGGTTTATTTAATTATCTCAAGAAAATATTTAGTGCCACAAACATACGCCTCATCAAGTTTACTAAGAGTACCTTATAAGATCAATTAAGATCATTTATTTCAATATTATTAGTAAATGTAATTATACATATGTTTTATCACGAAAAAATTCAATAACAGCTCAAACATCAATATTTTTCAACATATTTGATCAATCGATTAAAAAAAAACCTTAGCATAAAATGTTATATTTAAAACATTAATCAGTAGTGATAAGACATAGACAGATAACTCGTTTTGAATACTACACTATATGTTATGACTTTTTTCGATCGAAGATCATTTGAGGAAAAGATTAGATTCAAACTTTTTGTCCTTCTGTCTGCGGGCACTCTATAAGCAAAGAGAAGTAGAAATATTTCTGTTGACCCCCAAGATTTATGGAAAAATTCGTTGGTTATGAGGGCAATTTTTTGATACAAATTCAAGAGAAATAAAAAAATTCTGAAAGTTTTTACATTACATTATGATTTATAACATATATGTTTTTTTAATGTTGAAGCAACCATTCGAAAAAGCTTAAGGAACGTGCAAATTATTTCGAAAAAAGTGTTCTAATTTTTGACAAATATTTTAAGAAACTCAAATTTTGCGCTTTTTCCGAAAAATGATAATGACGATCGATTATCGATTTCAACTTATGATTTTGACACCTTAGAAAAGATTCTCTATTATTGAAGAATTTTATATTGTGTATTGACTTTTTATTCAGGTTATTTCAATACAAAACATACAATTAGTTTAAAATTCATTTCACATCCAAAACAAGCTAATTATAAGACAGATTCAGTGATTTAACAAAATATTTCAACATAATATTAACTATAATTTTTCATCGAAACTTTCAGTTGTTTTGAGTTCAAAATTAGATTGAAAGAGCAAGAGAAAATTTATTTCTTAATCAGATACAATAATTAATCGTAATAATCATGATCAACAGATGTTTCCCTTCAAACTTGAAGTTCAATTCATACTTTAAGTATTATAATTAGCGAAATGACCTCATTATTGAGATAAAAAAGAAACTTAAATCATAATTAATTAAACTAATCAGTATTAGGTTTGCTCAAATTTAAGTAGTGCATAATTAAATACAAGTCTGGTAGCAAAATAAATAACTAATAAATTATTTAATTTTCTTCTTCGGTATACTGTAGTGAGTCTTATGCCTGAATCTAAATAGATTTATATCAATCCATAATAAAAGTAAAAATTTCAAAGTTTTGAAACGTTAATTGCTTTCGTGAACATAACACTAATGATGAAATACTGCTTTTATGTTCAAATTTTTTATCAATTCTCGAGCGAAGAATTTGTTAATAAGTTTTCCTCAAACTAATCAATGAACACAATCTTTTTCAACTTTCATTTTGTCATTAAATATAGGTTTTGTAGAAATAAATATAAGTATTTCATCAATTTTCCAAAATATAAAATATATTTTTTTAAACATCAGATACTTAATGATAGAGTGTTTTAACATTTATTGAATTTTTATTAAGCGTTAAACATGAGAAAACTATTTAAAATTCAAGTACTTTAAATGAACTCACATTTAAGTTTTTAACTTGAAAAATATCGCATTATTATCATTAAATAGCTGTTTAATAACTACTTTTTGTAAATGACTTAAGTATTTGAACTTAAACGAGTAGGTGGTGTAGGATTTCCATTAAGAGATCGATTATCTTGAAAAATATTAAGAAATCCAAGATAAGTGTTTTGAGTGCAAAAGTTATAGCTTGGTATCAGTTAAATGGTTTTGGTTGGAAAAATTCGATGATTCAGATTCCTTACAGGTTTTAATTTTTTTTATTATATCATATATTCAACTATTTTCAAGCAAATTGTGAAATAATATTGTTAATATTTTGTAAGATATGCTGTCTCTAGATTTAGCATTTTAATTATTGAAAGCTTTCATTTAATGGAATTTTAAACATATTTCACTTACTTTTATGCCTATAAATATGAAGATAACTTATTAAAATTCAGTGAATTTAATCTTAATTTCAAAAAATAACTGTATATTTATATTCCAGAGAACATAATCAGGAATTAAATGCTGAAAATGAGTTCTTAAGTTTCAGTATTGGGTAAAGAATTTTGAGTCAAGAGTTGAAGTTTGAGATTATAAGTCAAAACCCTCACAAAAATCTATATAAACATCATATTAATATTCTTAATACTCATATTTGATGAAAGCTTCATTTCATTATAAGATTCAGATTAATTTTCTCACCAGAAATAAATGAATAAAATTGAAAATAATCTGAATGTTATGAAAAAATAAACAAATTTAAAATAAAATAAGTATTGAAATGGTTTCTCACATTTGTTTTTTACATTTTATACTCATTTATTGCATTTGATGTGAACTTGTATTTGATTCAAACATCGAATCGAGCAATCTTATCATGCTATAGAAACTCCTGCCTTTACGGAGTCCTTTTTGGGGGTCACAAAAGTCACACTCACTTTTGCTGTTTGATGTCTAAAATATTCAACTGATGTTCTCTTAAGTATCTTTAAGTTAAAAAAATAATAAATTTCCTTCTCTGAAAGGCCATTAAGATAACTGCCATTAACATCGATATAATTTGAAAGTTCATACATAATATTGTCTGGAATCAGAGCTAAACATTAATCCTAATATCTTCTATGAATTGGTAATTTTCAATTCAATTTCGAAGCTTTTTCTCTATAAAACTTTGAGTTTTAATGATTTGTTGAGAATAATTAAACTCTAATTAAGAATTTATAATTAAATTGTTATTATTCATTGTCTTGTCAGCAAAATAACCGTCTTTAAGCTTAGGATTTAAAATATTTCTTCTTGTAGTTAATCATTCAAACTTCTATACGTTATGAATAAATTCATAATTTTAAGAAGAAATTCTTGATAAATACGAGATCAGAATTGATGATTTTGTTGACTTACAGTGATTTCAATTCCTAGTGATTTTTTGACGCCAAGCATTGCCGTGTAGTATCGCTCAACTTAATAGATTAAGTAAGGCTGAGTTTAGGTGAATTTAAGCTTAATTGAAAGGTCAAGTTATTCGCAAAGCGTAGTTGTTGTCAGAAAACCCCCAAACAATTCAAAAAAGTCCTGATTACAGTATTTTAGTCTAAGGAGTTTTCTCATATCACTCTTTCTCGAAATTTATGAATTATTTTATACAGTTTTACTGATTAATTAAGATTCTGTATACACGACCCGTGACATTGAACTTTCAAAATACTATTTATGTGAATGAATTTATATCCGTTTCAAAACAAATAAAAATTTCATATTTTAGTTATGAAGGCATTACTATTTATGGCCGGAAATTTAGAGTTCATTTTTAGAATTTTGAAAAATGAAATAAAGGTTTGGGGCTTTAAATGATGTTATATAAAAAATTATATTAATGTATATTCACTGAGATTTGTGATAAAATGATTTGTATCATATTTAATAATTTATTGGATTCAATAATTTAAATTAATGACCGCACACAAGCGGAAGTGCGAAATTAATTTAATTAATAGTTTAAATGATTAAAAAACTATAATTTATATTTTTTGCAATTTAAAAGAAAAACAAATAAAAAATTATTGATTTAATTTATTATTATTTTTAATTCTCGTGAACTACTAATTATGGAGTGAATTCATATTTATAAACAAAATTATAGCTATTAGTCTGAAAACCAAATTCATTGTAATTTGAGAACACAATTCATGACTCGATCAGATTCATAAATTAGATACATTTGAATAATTCTTTTTCATTATTTGAAACTAAAGTACCAATTATTCAAATCGAAAGTGCATAACAAATACCGAGTGTCACAAATATTTCGTGCATAAAGGCATGCTTTTTCTGGAGAAAATCTCAGGCTTACAGTTAGTATATTTTTATTATCCACAAATCATTCACTTGAACATAATCTTCATTTTATTCACAATAAATTAAAATTAATTCAAAAAATTTCTGCAATATTGAATCGATAAAAATTCTTCTGAGAAAGAGCATTAAGTAATTTTCTAATAACTCAACATTAAGAGTGAAAAACTCCCCAAATTATTGAAACAATAAACTAGTAAACAAGTTATTACATTCGTTAAATTTAGTTATTATGAAGATTTAACTAATGCTAACTTGTGAACCATGATTGAGTCCCTGAAGGCATTACTAGAATTTACATATTCATGCTATAGATGCTGAGTTACAATAAACTAAATTATGGTCATTTATATTTTAGATATATTTTTATGGGCCCATAAAAAGGTGAATTTCAAATTAAGACATCGTTTAATGGCTTATGAGATTTAAATTATCGAACTCTTAGTAGAAAATCATTTTAATGCACTTCAACTTTTGATCTGTAATTCTTTAAATTATTGTTAAACATAAAAAATTATTACTTCCCATCTCTGTAGGATATATAGTTAATAATGGGTAATAATAATAATGATTATATGTGTTATTCCACCAAAACTAAAAACAAGCGATTTTACAGATTTAGTCATTAAGTTATTTAATAAACTAGAATTAGCTCAGCTTTCGGTTGTGGGATAACTTCTAAAATATATTTTTTATATTCGAAATCTTTCGAACATGTATTTTGAGCTCAAGGTGAAAATAATTTGTGAAAGTTGGCAATTTGGTCCCCAAATAACTATAAATCAAAAAATTTATATTTACTGATACTGTAGTATAATTTTCATCGAAAATGCAAGTTATTAAAGAAAGCATTTGCAGCATAACTGTTTTGATAACTTCTTTCAAGAGAAGAGCTAAACATACTCTTGAATTAAATGCTTTCACACAGAAGTATAGAAACATTCAGTTTAAGTTATGATCAAATTTAAAATTTAAAATTTTTCTAAAAACTGGGGCCTAAATCTCAACGGATTTCTGAGAGATCGATTGGTTTTTTTGATACAATCTCTCAATTTAAAAAAAAACTATAATTTTACTCATTTTCCAAACAAATCAAAAGTGACTCTAATTTATCTCAACTCCAGATATGATCGACTACACAGTACCCCTCCCTTGATCAAGACTCACATTATTGAACCTATCAACTAATGAATGCGTGATAAAATGCATTTTAATGTTTAATATATTTCCTTTAAAGTGATTTGAAAGTTCCGAAAGAATCAAGAAAACACATCTGAGATGTGATTTCATGATAAAACTTAATAAATGCTGCTTAAGACTATCGAATATTATATTGATATAGTTATGCATTAGGTAATAATAGGAAGGTTTTTGCCTCAGACAACTATTAAATAATAAAAACGCCTTCATATCACGCGTTTCTCTTCTAATTGAGAGTTCAGAACCCAAAGGGATTCGAAGTAATTAATGATAAGAATCTTAAACTTCAATTAACTGATGTTCAAATACAATCTTTTTATTGTGTGAACGATTCTTTGAAAGCATAGAAATTAATTTTATTAGTAGAAAAATAAGATACAGAAAAGAAAAATAGATGTGTATAAATCTGCATTACTCAAATTTGATTAAAATCATTTCTTTTTTTGTTTAACCTCTTCGAATAATTTATAAGTGCTTATAAAACTTAATATGCATCTGTGGTTTGAGTAATCGATGTACTTCTTATTATAAGAAGAATACATTGAACTCACTTAAGGAAATACATTGTATAGATAGTGATAATTAACCACTAACGGGAAAGACTAGGATTCCGAGGCTTTAACCTTTTTATCAGTTCTCATTCAATTAGATTCGGATTCAAATATGAGTTGATTTAAACCAATTACTTAGAGCCTAATATGGACTTTTTGAAAAAACTCTTACTAAAAAAATTCAAAATATCATTGCTTTTTCGGGCCTAAAAGGCTTTTTTCTGCCTTTTTAAGGAACTTTTAGTCGAATTTTCAGTGACATTATAGACAGCTAAAACACAATTTTTAGAGACTGAATGTCCGACCCCTACTTATAATCAAAAATTTTAATGAGCACTTTTATCAATTTTTTTAACCTTTTAATTTCTTTGCAATCAACTAATGGAGCAATTTGTATGTTTTCATTTGAATGCCTTATAAATCTTTATTATACATACATTTATTTACCTCACACGCCAGTGGTATAAACTTAACTTATTATTTGAAATTTATGCAAATTGGCATTAGTGAACTAATTAATTAGATAGATCGATATTTATATGAATAAGTTTAATTTCGGTAAAAGTATTAAATTATTATCTCAATTATTTCAAAGTGAAAGACAGTTGTTTTCGAAATAAAACGTCAATAATTCTTAAAATTTTTAAATTGATTGACAATCATTTCAAATAAACTTACAATAACGCCAGATTCCTGTCATGAAATATAAAATTAATAGTAAATGAGTTTTTCAATGTTTTCACGTTTAAAACTTACAATAATAAAAACGAATCAATACATTAGAGCTTAAATTTTATTTATCTTTACAAAAAATCTTAATTCTCTAATAATTATTGAATTTGAGTGAAAGAAAAAATAAAAGTTTTTAAAATATTTATCATAATTCGATAGCAACTAAACCATAAATAAAGCAATAAATGTATTTTGAATTAAGATTATGTAAAGCGTGCCGTTTATGACTTTGATTCTAATCCTTTTGAAGTTTGACATTGAAAAATATCAATTTAATTAAATCAATCTATGAATGAATGATCACTTCAACAACAAAAATTCCATAAAACAAATACATTTCAAGGTATTAACGATTTTGAATTCATTGAAATTTGAACTTAGAAAAGGATTCGAGGCTTTGCTCTAATATTTTTTGTTTTGAAATATTTTTCCACATAAATGTCCACAAAATAAAAGGGTAAAGAAATTTATGTAAATATATAAATGATTAAGTTTGAAGTTTAAAACGTTTTAAGACATTTTAAGAAATGAATGCATTTTTACCTCAGATTTGAAGCTTTTAAGTTAAGCTTTTCTGTGAAATTAAAAATTTAATAACTATAAGCTATTTAACACTTAATAGAAATTCAATTAATTAGCATAACTTAAATCAGTTTATTTTATCTGTAAATATCTGTAATATAATGCTGATTAAGTTCGTCCCTGACATGTAATTTATTAATTGAAAATGCGTTTGAATTATGCTTAAACACAAGAAAGTGCAATAATTATTAAATCATTAGCACTAATTAATACGTAAGCGATTAATGATAAGCATATTGTGTTTCCCTTTTCAATCATTTTTTGCCACTTTTTAATTAAGGCTATAATTACTCGGAATATTTTTTAAGGTTTAAGAAATCAATTTCAAGATAACTTCAATTGAATAATTAAAATCAAAGGTTTATCGTGTTTACTGATATGTTACAAATGAGAGGCTAATCAAGTAAGAGATAATTTGTGGGAAAAAATAATAACGTTAATTAATTCAGCAAAAAATTATTAATTATTAATGAAAATATAGAACGCATTAACTCATTAAAAATTCATATCCTTTCTCATAGTTTATAACTTCAATACTTAAACACTTTTAAACACTTTGAGGCAAAATATTCCTGTTTTTGATAATAATTAAAAATGCATTTTTCTCTTAAGTATTCATGACTTCCAATAAATCGCAGTGAAAACTATCCATAACTTGGAAAATAAATTATAGGATCCATAAAATAGTTGGCAAAAGTGAAAGGGAAGTAATGTTCTGAATAAAAAGAAAATAATGTACTGAAGAAGCGGTAATGAGAGAGAAGTGGGAATATCATTAGAAATGAATTAGAATAAAATGTGAGAAATCCTTATGCTAATGATTGCAAAATTACAGCCTTTACATATAGAATCGCATGTTTTCTAGCCGTAAAAGAAATGTTAAACCATTTATAGTTCGTGAAAAAATAGTCTCGACTGTAGTGCAGCTAAATTGACAATTCATTAACTAAGAGCTCAATTGCGAAAACTAAACAATGCGTTACTAATTATTAGTCGCTAACGAAAAATTTATTTTTCTTTGTTCTTTACTTTTTTCCGAAACTTTAATAATTAATTATTCATTAGAATATTCTATAGATTAAAAATTCGTTTTATAATACAATACTATCTGGTAAGTGATGTGAAATTGATTCTTATTTATTTGTTGAGCTGAAAAGTAACCATATTTTAAAGACATTAAATATAATTTGATTTACACATGATTAACATAATTGCCATGAAATTGAATCCATTCTACGAAATTAGCGTGAAATGAATCTGAAATGGATAAGAATCTGTTTCACTTCTAATGTTTATCTTTTCTCTGAAAAATTCGATCTATAATTACGTTAATTATCATAATCTACTGTTTCAAAAGCAATCATAAATTCTTACCGCTTGAGCACAGTTTTGGCATTTTTCTAACATAAGTTCAGGACTTCTTTTGACTCATAAATTGTTAAGTTTATTAAAGTGGTCAATAATTACAAAGCAAAACACTGAACAAACCCTTAAAGTTATTACTTTTTCTTAAGAAAGTTGATGCAAAAAATGTGTTCCTTTGACTCCCCCAACAATTCTCTGGTACGGGAAATGAAGGACAAACCAATTGGTCGGGTGTGATGTGATGGTGGTCTTTAAAGTTAAACTTAAAGAATTTTACAGTTTAAGAAACGGATCATTGATTTAACGAATTGCCATGTTTTGAAAGGTCTAAAGGTTAACGTATGTCTTGTTAGCTTAGTTGCAAATCTACTATTGAAAAACTTGCTAAATGGCTCTTTTGCGTTGATGTAAATGCTTAGAACTCATGCTGAGTATTGGCGCCACACTTAATAATGTAATTGTGATATACTCTCAACTTTTAAAATCTATTTTCTCTTTTTGTGGTTTGTTTTCCAAAAGTCAAACTAACAGTTTGTAAAACGTATCGATATTTTTTTCAATAGCTATCAATCATTTTGATTAACTTAAAAAGTTTTGCAAACAATAAAATTGATTTTCCCTTAATCTAATGCTAATATCAAAATAATTTCAAATATTTATTTTCAATCTCTTGAACTATTTTTGTGTTTTAACCGAAAACTAAGTATTGTATTTTGAAGTCATACTTTTGTAATTATTGTTTCAAAAGCGTTTTTCGCCACTTTTGCAAAATGTTATTATATGAAAGCTTGTGTTAAAAGGGTTAAGGATTGGTTAAGGTGTTCGACGGGTTATTATTTTTCTACAGTCATAAGTCACGGGAAAAAATAAATTAATGGCTCAAAACTGCCCACACATACAAAACCAGTAATCAAAATGTGGAGTTCGAGTCTTTTACCTGCATTATAATGGCGTTAATAATAAGGATTCAATCTTTTAGTGATGCTTCAGTTTAAATATTTGAGCTTAATTTTTCACAGTTAGAGCTATTAAAGCTGGACAAACAGTTGAATACTTTTTGTTTAAACAGTTTGAAACTAGTCATTCAACTATTACTTAATATGTAAACTTGCTTTCCTTCAAACAGACCTTACCCTTAAGATAGAATTCATGCTTTTCTCACATCAATAAGTTATCGCATTTTGTTTACTTCGTTTAATAACTAATAAAGCTTTAATTTATATCAATAATTATACTTCTGATCTGTTGAAAATTGAATCCTTAGTTTAGTTTGAGTTTGTTGAGCAGCTATAAAATAAGTTCAATGCTAATACTCATTAGCATTTAGAAGAATATTTGTATTTCATTTAATAGCATGAAACAAAAAACAAAAAAAAAAACAAAAAATCAGATGGAAGTTCAACTTTATAAGTTTATTAATTACAGAATCTGCTCAAAACTCAATTTATTGCCTTTTAATGAGTAAATCCTACAAATAAATTAAAAAGTTGTTTTATTCATGGAATTTTTTGAATAATCTTTCAATTATAAGCGGCGAGTTTTCACATAAATATTTTTTTTCAATCAACTTTGATCTCAAAAAAGTCGTTGTTTTCAACTTTATTTGTATAGCAACAGAATTCTATTTTATCAATTTTAACGATACTTCTGAATGTTAATTTACTATAAATAAACTTATAGTATAAAAATGCAATTTTTTATTTAAAATAATAAATCAAATGATTTTTAGCTTTAAATCACTTGAGTTTATGCATGAAAAGTAGTCAATATGTGTGCCTTATTAAAGGCCATTGAACAGAAAGTTAGAATAAATAGCGAAATAAAACAAACCAATGGCTATAAATTTTTAATAAATAGCAATAAATTTTATGAATTTAAAAATAAGTTAACCAATAATATTAAATTACCTAAAGTGTGGGCTTATATAATAAATAAAAGATTCAACCCGTAAAAAAGGTCTATTTTGTACAGAAAGGTCATATTTTGTACAATAAAAGTGATTAACTTGTCTGAAAAGTCTCTAAATTAACATAAAATAATGATAATAACAAATTAATTTAAGTTATTTGGTAAGAATTGATAAATATCAGTATTTAAAACAAATGTTTAAAAAAAATCAAGCTTTTTTGTGGTTTCCCATATGAATGAATATCAGTAAATCCAACTAATAGTCTGTCCACCATATTCTTTATGAGAGAAAAAATATTTTATATTAATGCAGATCTCGATGATTACAAACTAGATTTTTGCGAATTATGGAAACACTATTTTTACTGAGAAAGCTGTTTGCAAATTGAAAAATTACGAGTTTCAGTACCAATCCTTTTCCTGAAATAAATTTAAGTTACCTGATTGTTAATCTTTGTTCAAATTTTTACAGGTTAATGGAAAATAGTTGGAAAAATTGAAACATCAATTAAAAAAAATAGTCATTTAGATATCAATTTTTAACGGGTAAATGAGATAGAAAAATGTCTTTAATGTTATTTTAAATTATTTGAGAACCATTTTCAATCAAATCTCAAATGGTAAATGAGAAAAATGATAATAATTAGAGTAACTATCAAGATAACTTTAGATCAATTAAATTGATTAAAGTTCATCGGCTTTTGTAAACTATTTTTCATATTTGATTAAAACGTTTTTTAATATGAAAAAATTAGTGTTTTAGTTGATAAGACATTAATAATATGTTGTTAATATTTAATAAACCAAATAAGCTTATGGTGTGATGAACTATCAATCTAGTACTCGGCTTTGTTTCAAATATATTCATAACTCATTTATGAATTTATAAACAGGTCTGAGAAACAGTTATGCTCTCAAAGAGGGAAACTTATCACTAAATCTTAAAAAGGAAAAAATTTAAAATAAGGTTAACAATGATTCATGAATTAGAGCTTCTAATAAGATGTGTTAAATTAACAACACATTATTCAATGAACATTTTTGAATGAAGCGGTAGCTAAACAATGGTTGATATTTATGAGTAGCTAATTATAAAAAATAATTTTTCAATGAACTTTTTTTCTCAAAATAATACAATACCTTTTTAGTTGAAACTTAACAGACTTAATGGTTGTCATTATGAAAATTCATAATTTTGTTGCGAAAATCTTGAAAATTAATGATAAGTAGATATCTATTATCTTAAAATTTTCGGCTCATAAGAAAAAAAGAGTAATAAGTTCTGGTTAAGTGACATAAAATATTTGTTTTTAAATATAGTAAGTAATTAAACATAAAACCATATTAATTATTCTTAAATAATTATAATAAGTGAACTCTAATATGATGTGAAGAATTATTTGACTCATTATAATCAGAAAAATAAGTTTAATAATAACTTCCGTTCTCAGCTAATAAAATATTATCAAAAGTAGATTGTAATGACAATAAAAATTAAAAATAATATCATTTAATGCCTCGAGTGATATAATGAATAATTTCTCGGACAGAAAAATGCTTCTGTCCTCTGAAAACAGATGTGAATTGTGTTAGTCTTCAATTGCCATAATTAATATTCTAATCGTGTATCGCTTTGTTTAATAGTATAGCTATGTGTAAAAAATTTTATGCAATTAACTCTATTCATTGTTTGCGTCTTTTTAACGACAATTTTTCTATAGTTATTATTTTAACTATTTTGATAGCTATTATTATTGTATGCATTATTTGCGATCATAAGCCATAAGCACGTGCTTCGCTTACCTCTAATTATACGATTTCTTTCACAATAGAAATTATTTTCATAATTATTTACTTCCGATGAGATCCTATTCAAGTAAACAAAAGTTTTCCTTTTAAATTCTTATCTATCAGTTTTAGTGATAGGCTTATATTAAAGTGAAAACTCTCATAACTCTCTACAGTAATAAATGCTTTTTCTACTTATAAATTGAGGCAATAAATAGTCGATTTAATGTTTATTTAATATGAAATTAGTTGTAATAATTTGTTTAAAACGAATATAACTTGTATTCCACGACAAGTCTCTTGAATTAAATTTTGTTTCTTAGACTTGACTTCTTATATTCCTATCTCTTATCAATGAATAATGACTTTTTAGGATGATTTTATTGCAGGAAAAGGATGAGACGTGAGTTAGAAATTAATTAATGCCATTTCTGAAGTATTACCAACTAATGGTTTATTATTATGCAGCTCTTGATAAAGTCTATAGAATAATCTTGTTAAAAAAATAGATTATTTTTTTCATTGAGTTTTGATTTAACACTATTTTTCCATTAATGAAGGAAGAAATTTTATTCTGAATATAAAACTAGTTTACTGATGAAATTCTATTTTTTTTAAATATTTGTTCCCAGTCTGAAATATATTTTTATCAGACAATAGATCATTCTTTCCCACATTTTTTCATATTGCGGGACCAGTTTCTATGGGCAGAAATTCTCTCGAAAAATCGAATTCAGTATCGGTAATAGAGATCTAATTCTTTATAACTTGATATTAATGAGAAAATCTTGATTCGGCTTAAAATAAGTGAATATTCAAAAAAATAATTGTGTTATAATTTAAGGCAAAAATCTTACAATGAAATCATCAAAAACTTTCTTAACTGTAATTACTTAGTTAATTTTTTAGTGTTCTCAAAATTTTAATTGTCTATTAAGGGGAAATATTTGGCGTTTTTGAGGCATTGTAATAGATGAGAATTTCCGGTGGAATACACAAAGAAGATGATCATTTTAGAATTCCGGAATGTATAATTCAGGGATGGGCTGTGATCAGGACTAGATGAGGAATTAGATGAAAGGTATCCTGCTAATAAGTTTTACCACTATAATTACAAATTCTACAGACATTCTGGTTTTGAAAAATCGGAAATATTAGTACTAACGAGTCGTAATAAGTAGTAATTTGAAGTAACATTGAATTATTTAATATTTTGAATTTATTTTAAATTGAAAAATATTTTCATTTTGAATATATAAGAAAATATAATACATTAAATAAATGTTCAAACGAATGCTGAATTTTGAAAGCTCTACTTTTGAAAGCTTAATTACAATTCTTTGATAGCAAAACAAAGAATATCCTACACATCTTCTGATTACTCAATGTCTTCTATGTTTCTAATGAAGTTATTATAATTTTTGTTATTTCACTAGAATGTTACTAAAAATGCAATTTTTAACTGAATATTTAATACTGTAGTTAAAATTGTGACAATTTAAAGTTGCAGTTACATAAATGATAAAGGCGTGGATTAGGTAGGGTTTCGATTCCCAAAAATCAGACTCGCCCAAGATTTCTAGAAAAATACTTAAGTTTTCCGGACAATTTTGGATAAAAGTTTAGAAGAAAAGAGTTTTTGACAAAATAATTTATTTAAAAATCAATATTTATTATTGAAATATTCAAAAAAAATTTTTTGAATGATTTCAGGAAATCTTCCTTTTAAAAACGATGACTACTAACATATCCCCTTGATTTTCACCGAATAGACTCCATCTCCTTTATCACCTATGTGCAGTTCTCAATCAAATAACCATAGATACAGCTTTTTATGATTTATTATATTAATTTTCTGATTGATCTTCATGGCCCAGAGCGTTATTTGACTCAATACTTGCTTCGCCACTAATACTGACTTAAGTTCTTTGATATAATAAGTTAGTTAAGGTAACAAGACTTCTATTTGTATGGTATTATTGTTCATTTCATAAACGTTTCGAGTTTAATTCATTAATCATTCTAATGATGAATTAGCCATCAATTTTCTAACTAAGTCGTAATCGTTAACGTATATTTGGAAATAATTTCATATTCAAAATTTCTCGAATAATTTATTCATTATTACTCTTAACGCGTGACACTATTAATGCAAATAAAGTTTTTGGGTTAAAAATTAGAAACTATTAAGGCGGCTATAATTCATCGTTTTTTAAAGATATTAATAGCTTCGCTAACTTTTATTTTATTGAATTAATAATTGATTATGCATTCATGATTCGTCAATTAATTCACTTTTGAAATTTATTAACTTTATGTGAATATCTTTCCAATTAAAAGAAACTTTTTCTTCATTTCAGTTTTCAGTCAAATTATGCTCAAAATAAGTAAGTTTTACTTATTTTACCAAATTTTTCAATATTTTTTATTCAAAAATATATTACTTAAGAGAATCTGATGTTTCCCGAAATATATTAATCCTAACATTATTTCGAATAAACTTATTTCTGATAATCCGAAAGTTTCTCAAAACTCAAATTAAGAATTTAAATAAAAATACCATTAAATAATAATATATCTTGAAATAAATTCTGAATTAAACTCAATCTTTATTTGATTTTATTATCTAAAGTCTAGTTAAAGTCATTATGAAAGCCAGTTTCAAGTGTTTAATCCCTGATTTCCTAATAGCTATCTAAGAAAGAAGAAAACATTTAATGACTTATATTGGCGTTTAAGCAGAATCTTATCGAAAATAAATAACTTAAAGCCAAAAAATTATGCGCAATTTGTTCTGATTATAATTCATGCATAATTGAAACTTCGTATCCATAATAAAAATTGAGTGTTCCCTTCATAAAGTGCCAAAGATTTATTTTTGATGTCTCTATTTCCATATGTCAACTATCCCTAAATTTTAATAGTCTTAAGAAAGCGATTTACTTATCATAAAAGAAGAAAAATACTGATAAATACTTCCTAATAAATATTCATTTTTTAAATCCTGGAAAATCAATTTCTGCTAATACTAGTAATAATATACTATTAGCTCAACGTAAGTAAAGGTAAATTTGTTTTGACACAAGAATTTGCTTTACCTTTGCTTTGAAAGCGATAAAAAAATTACTCTCCATTCGAGCCAATGGTGACTCTGGAAGGAGTGGTCTTTATATAAGGCATACTTAACTCTAACGAAACAACTCAACTAAACATAACTTTAGTTTAGTTAAAGCATTAGTTTCGAAAACTACACGCATAAGTCGGGCTTTGATTTAATTAAGTTAAGTATTTGGCGGAAAACCATTCATCAACAGCAAAAAAAATTTTTAATATAAAGTAATATTTAAAAGTAAGTTCAACTTCAAAGTCAATTATTCAATAGTGAAAGTTAGAAGAGTTTAATGAAAAATTTTTGGAAATTTTTGATGATCGAAAAAAGTTTAACTTCTAATAAAAAAAAAGTTTAACTTTTAATAAAAAAAGTTAACAAATGAGAAAAAATAATTGATTGGAGAAATTGATGAAAATTTCGGCCAAATTAAAAGTGATGATGCCTTGTGTTACTCGCGATCAGACAGTGATAGTTAATAATAGACATAAATTAATGAACGGATTAAGTTCACAGAAACCCAAACATTCGTTTTCAATCGATGCCTTAGTTGGAAGTGATTCTAGAAGAGATAGATCTCCTTCAAGACCATCCTCAACACCGAGTCCATCCTCAGGAAACAAGAGTTTATCGCCTCCACAAATGATAAGCACATCGAAGCCCTCATTCGGTCCAATACACCATCAGTTACCACATAATGATTTGTTACGATATATGAATAATTATCCGTCATCTCCACATGTGTCTGCACCACATTTTGTGCCTCCTAGTCATCCACATACTCATCATCATCATCAGCCACCATCACATCCATATCCTATGGCATTATCAATGATTAATTCAATGCCAAGAACTAATCACATTACACCAGATTTTTATAATAATAATATTAATGTTAATCACGGTTTTGGTCAATGGTCACCATATATGAGACATTCGCAACTCATGCCTCCTATTCATGGTATGTCTATTGAACTTTATCTATTCAGAAGCGGAAATTTTTCCTTTTAGATTAAAATTTTAATGATTTAATTTCAAAAAGAAGCTAATTTTTAATAGTTGTAAATCAAAATTTCAAAAAAAATTTAGAGTTTTTTTTTCTCAAAATGCCAGTAATTTAATATTTTTATCAAGATTTTTGTCTTAATTTTTCGTGAGATAAATAAAAATGACAGCAAATGTTATTTATTTGTATAGTTTAAGGAAGTTTTAAATTTTGACCATTTCTATCATTAGATTTAATCGATATAAACTCTTAAAAGTATTTGATTCGCAATCAATTTCATTAAAAATCTGATGAATTTAAGTTCAAAAGTTTTGCAGAAAATTACTTAAAAGCGTATAATATTTAGTTCAAGGGTTTTCTTCGCAATATTTTCATAGGCATAATAAGAATTTAAACTTAATTAAAAGCGTGAAAAATATAGCGAACGTGAATTGTTTATTGAGTGACTAAAGCTTAATGTTTACACTATTATTATGGAGTAAAAGTAGCAATAAATTGAAATCTAGCTTAAAATCATAATGACTTAATGATAATCATTATAGGTTATGACCCGAATTCCGTTCCCAACTTTCTTCTCGGGCCGTTTCGAAAGCCTAAGCGAATCCGAACCGCATTCTCTCCATCACAGCTTCTTAGGCTCGAAGAAGTATTCGAGAAAAATCAATACGTAGTCGGCAGCGAACGAAAACAATTAGCCCGTGATCTGAACCTAAGCGAAACTCAAATAAAAGTTTGGTTTCAGAATAGAAGAACTAAACATAAACGTGTAAAACACGAAGAAGGCATCAAAACTAATGGTGTTTTGAGCGGTAGAAAATCACACGATAGCGAAATGATAAGCAGTGATGAAGATGAAGGTAATGACCATCACGACAATCATAATTATTGAAGAGAATTGTTTTGATATAATATAATTCCTATACATGCTATCTGTTAGTGACCAAAATATTAACAACTGTAATAATGGTAAATAATAATAATTATGTCAATTTATTTCTCAAACTTAAATTAATGCATCAAATATATTATTAAACATTAAGAGACTTATAAGTTATAACTATTTTATGCTCATAGCAATCATAATACAGTAATAAATGCTTTATATTTTTGCATAATTATAATACACAATTTTTTATATTATAATTATATTAAGTGTATATTTATATAATTAACGCAAAGTATATTTTAATGCAAAAATTTATTACTGCATTACCTCACGAGTGAAATGCCTGTGAGATATGTATAGATTATTATTTACCTTAACAACTATTCTCTCATTCAAACCCAATTCATAGTCTTGTTTTTATTTCATATCATCTTTTTTATTGATCTTTCAATGAAAGCCTCAATTATTGAAAAGAAATTCTCGATTTGTCAGATAATAAATTAAACCGAAAAAGAAATTTTTTGAAACTGTTAAGTAATTATTGAATAACTTGTTTATAATGTATAAATTCAAACCGATAACAGTATTCATTAACTAATTATTAAAAAATTTTTGCTGAGAGTACACGTTTGGCATAACTTATGCATTAGAAAAATATAAGTTTTATTTTTTATATAAAATTCAGTACAACTTTTATCAATGAAAATCTTATGTTTTTGTATATTTATCACAATAAAAACTCATTTTATTTGCATAAAAATATCATATAATTTGTTTCATATCGTTTCTCAAAACATTTATCATTTATACAAATGATTTCGATGTCATTTCTTGACAGAAATATATTCACATTTGTATTAGTTTTAATTCAAAAATTTCTAAACTTTTTCTTTAAAGAAAAAAAATATTTTGAAAATAGAATAATGAAATGCTGAATATTCTCATTTAGAAAACTATGAAATTGATCAATAATAGAGATTAATTGAGATTAAAGAAAAAAATGTATGCACTTTAATTATTATTGCATTTTCATAATAATATGCATAAAATAAAAGTTTTTATTGCAGTTAACATTCGTGGCTAATTAGATGGTATAATAACTTTTTCCGTCATAAAACATCCCACCATTTATTATTATTATCGCATCCGGAAAGAGATGAGTACTTAATAATGTTAGTAGAGCTGCAAAATCGTATATCATTATTATATATAGTCTTTTTTATTTTGTAAGAGCTTTTACTCTATGAAATTGCAGCATAAAGTGTGCTCTCTTTCGACCCTAAACCTGCAATTAATGCAAACATTATGTCACTTTAATAGTCACTTATTTTTTTAACAAGATATGAATTGTCTTAACTATACTGTAGGCAAATATCATTATGAGAAAAATATACATTTTTATGACAATTCAAAGTTAATTAAACTTTAGACTAGATATCAATAATTACAGAAATAAAATGAAAGAATATAATTAAGTTTGTGATTTCATTCATGACATAATTATGAATCATTAATGAAAATATTTTGATGATAATTACTCTGTATAACAGTGAAAACTAAATCGTTTGGATTCAATTTTCTGAAGTGCATTGAAGTTAATGAAATTTTACTTTTTCAGATGTTTAAATAATTAGATGGCTTAAAATAATGCATAGATTTCATTTTTATAATTTATTTTTCAAGAAGAGTTAAACTTATGAAAAGTTTTATTAAGAGTTATAAACACGTTATTCTTTTCAAAATAAGAGAATACAATATTAATTTATATGAAAATATTAACTTTCATTGGTATTATTTATACACATCAGTGAGACATACATTATTAAAATGTGTTTTCGCATAAAATAACATTCAAGATAATTGCTAATACCGTATTCACACTGCGTTAGAGCTCAATTATATTCTTTTTTGTTAATTTTTTATTTGAAGCCTTATCTTTTGAGGTGTAACTTTTTGGTGAATCTTTGACGAAGCTTTTTAAACAAAAAAGGATATGCTTTATAGGAAGGATCATAAAAATTAATAATAGCTTTCACTGCTTATGTTTCAGACAAAATACATTGAACAATAAAAAATGACAGAAAACCTATTATGAAGTGTTTCCCAATAGAGTCAGAATTTTCACTTGAGTGTAGTAATAAAGTTGGTCATACATTGTCTTCAAAAGTAACTTAAAAAGGCTTTTTATAGTATAAGAAAAAAGCAATAAATTAAAGTTTCTTTTAGACAGAAAAACCCAAAATTATCGCAGGTATTAAAGGAGATCCAACAGATCAACTTTATTATTGTTAAAGACATAACACGAGAATTATCATATAGTAATAATAGGTATATTACCTTTTGTTGACTGCAATTTTCTTCCTGAAGGCGGCAAAAATTGATTTAATTGCTGCCTAACCCTTACCTTAAGATAGGTTTGATGTCAACTTACAGACTATCTTCCATTAATAGTTTCTTTAAAATCCATTCTCTAAATATTAATTAAGTTACTAATTATGAGCATTAGTTTAATAATAATGAATTTTAAAGTACAAAGTGATCTCTTATTAAATGTTTGAAAATTTTCTCTGCTTTTTGCTAAGGATAAGAAATGATTTATAGCTCTTTATCACAATTTTAAACTATATACTAACTAACTGTTTGCATAAGATTCAAACTGATGCACTTCTACTCCTACATACATTTCAAGGAATTTTTGTTAATAAACTTCAAAATTTATTATTTTAAACGTAGGATTAAATCAAGAATATAAAGCTTAAACGCCTATAAACTTTTTTTTATGTAGGATTACTCTTAGAAAAGCTCAAGTTTAAGCGGTAAATAAAAAATAAAATGATTATTAACCCCACTTTATCGACTAATTAAAGTCTATTTTATGACTTGAAAGTTTACACAATTAAAGATTATAATTAGAAATGACCGTAAAATAACAAAAGCACAACTAAATAATCCAAAGTTAACATTATAAAAGTTTAGAATATATGTGTGGTCTTTATGCAAAAGTTCAGTTTATTATAAAAAAAAGTTGATCGCTTTTCTGAGACCTTTTTAAAAATTTAATTATGTTTTTTTCAAGCTATTGCGTTTCCTAAATTCATTGTGAAGCCAATAATATAGTGTGGAGTCAGAAATGCATTTGTTGCTAATTTTTAACGAAGAATTATTTTCACAGATTGGTGAACCTCATTAGAGACGTGAGCGCATCCATTGCCTCCGGTTTTTTCGAAACTGAAACAAAAGAAATAAATTCTAGACTTAGTTATATTTCGTGCAAAATAAAATATTTATATAGTTTATATGAGAATTGAGTTTAATGAGCAAATGTAAAAAAATATGACTAATAACAGGAAGATATGTCCAAATAGATTATAATTATAATAAATTTTTATTATGATAGTTATCGGAATATATCTTTGTTTCCTAATGCAAGCGCTGATAACTTTTGAAGTTAGGGTTTTATCGTTCCTAAAAACAGGTGATATAAAAAAATTCAATTTATATAAACTAAATACCAATCAGTAATATGTTTATATTTTCGGGTTTATTAAGTCGTAACCACTTCTGCATTGCTAAAAACTATATGTTTTTGAATTTTACAAATTAATGGCTATCTAAAATACTTTTAGATCATAAAAATTCTGTTAAAAACGTTTGAAGTAACCGAAAATTATATCTATAAAAAGAGTAATGTATTGATTACTATATGTTTGTGTACCTGTACAAGAATTTTCTTTTATCTAATTAATCATCAGTGGAATTGAGTTATAAACTAATAAACTATTTTTGGAAAATTAATTTATAATTTTAAAATAAATAGCTCTGAAAAATATGTTATTAATTTAAATTGAAACCGATTTTTTCTGCTTTTTCGGGTAAACTAACGTGTTATGTAATCATTAGATATTGTGAATAATTTTGAAAAAAGGTTCAATTAATTCAAGTATAAACTTAATCGATTGCGTGAAGCCTTTCGAAGTTCAAGGTTTGAACAGAAAAGCGTTAATTATAATTTAAAATACTTGAATACTGCCAATTATTTTTGACATTAGACTTGAACAAAATTCATTACAATTAATCTCAATTTATTTTTGCAATATTGCAATTCTCTTCATTTCAAGTGACAAAATAATAGTTAATTGATGCTAATTATTGCAAAAATTTTCCAGCAAGTTATCTGATATCAAGGGTTTATTATGTTATTATGCTTTTAGTTTATCGATCAAAATAATTGGTTGAAAATTCATAAATAATTTTATTTTTTAAATTATTCTTTTAAATAAAATTCTTCGATAAATGCTAATTAAGTTTCATGTTTTGTATATTTTCATATAATAATTGATTCCAACCTTGTCTTTACCTAAATTAACTATAATAGTGATGAATCGGGACTTAAGTATCTGTTTTGATGTGAATACTTGATGTTGAAATCTAATGAAATCTAAATACGGGTATAATTTGCTCTCAAAGTTAAATATTAAAAGCCTTTAAGAAATGGAAATAGTGAGCAAATTATGAAACATAACGTATTGATGATAAAATATGATATTTTTTTGAAATTAAGCCCTAATTTGTTGCACACGTTTCTGAAACTGATTTCATTAAACAAATTATCATTGATATGAAGTATAATTTTGTTCTCAAAATACCTTAGATTTAATGCAGTTCAGGGACAATATATAGTTAGTCTGTAATTAATCAAAAGTTTGATCGGTTTAACCTTTTAAAAAGATGAATTAGTATAATAACTAACAATCAATTTTTTGAAGAGCCTTCAGGTTTGACTCAAAAAGAGCAATGAATTGTCACATTTCAATCTATAAGGATTTAAAAAATGTGATAATATTTTGGATAACTAAATAAATGAGTTTTCATTCATGCCCTGAAACTCAATTTTTTACTACAACTCCCAAATTGTTGAGATTTAAGTATAAAAAATTAGTCCATAATTATACCATAATTAGGTTTTTTGACTTAATATATAAAATCTCCAGAATTGAAATTTGAAATCACATTATTCTCATGTGATTAGTGTTTAAATACGACATAATTGTGTTGAATAAATAAACTCAACTTCAAAGTGTACTTTCTTTATGCAATAAACCCATTAATTGGCTTTTGTTAATATCTTATTAAACTAGACATAATTGACATAAGGCTATGATTAACTTCAAGCTTAAATCAATTGTTAAGAAGTAATGCATTATAAACTAATTGAATTCAATTAACAAAGTTTTAATTAGTTTCTTATTTTTCGTAAGTTTATTATTCGTAATTAACAGTCTTGTTAAGCGTTTGTCCTCTAAAACCCTGAAAGTCGTAAAACTTTTTTGAATTTATTTAAATCATTTGAATCATTGAATTGTTTAATTATTGGCCATAAAATAGCAGGAAAATTGAGTCAACTCAAGATTTGGTAATGGAATAATAAAATACTAAATAGTGGTTTTGAAAAAAATGCAAATATTTAATAATGATATTTAATGATAATAATTGTTACACACTCTGCGAATCAGTAAAGCAATTGTTTGAGATCAAGAATGATATGATGCGCAAACACGCAATAGTAAATTACATTTGTTTTAACACTCGAAAAATACATGCTTGGCTACAAACTAATTAAGTTTCTAAATCAAATTTTTCGCATTGGAAGCTATTAAATACAAACAACTTTTGATTAACACTCACGAGCATTTGAGTTGTTCTCACAGTTTCAAGAAGAGAATTGAGTCTAACATTAAAATAATATTAATGAATATTATATTTTATGAGAATATGAAATTGAGTTTCGAATAACTTTTTACTTCAATAGTTTTATAGCTCAAGTATATCTTATTTGCATAAATTGAATATGAATTTCAAATAATTACTTCTCATTATGCGATCAGAAATGAAGGTATAATAAAGTCATCACAAGCGAAGATTACAAATTAGGAAAGTATTGCGCAATTTTACGTCTCAATAATCATTATAACCGAAAAAGAAGACTTAATTTAAGGAAGATATTGAAGTCAAGTCAATAAATAAATTTATAGCTTATTTACTGCTTATTTTGGATTCGTTTCAAGGAGTTTATGAAGTTTTGAAAGCTAAATAAAAATATAAACTGATTGAGCTCTCTATTATCTAATTGAACTTTATTTTAATGAGAATCTAAACAACATTATAAATCCATCGATGATAAGAACCTGTTGTTTTGGTTGAAAATTTTAACTCAATTTCAAGGATTAATTTCTTAAATCTGTTATCAAAAATCTCGATAGAATTTATAAAATATTTCAAAATTTTCATAATCAGCATGAGATGAAACTTTGAATTTTAATAAGTTTTAATACTTTACAAACAAACTGGTATTGTATATGTGTGTAAAAGTATTTCACAAAAATCTAGTTCTAAAAAAGTTATTCATTGCTCTTTATATTAGAATATTTTTTATATTAAAAAAAACTTCCTGTAAGAAACTGAGACCAAACTTTTGGGCCTTTTGATGAATGAACTAACTTATAATGCATTGAAGAACAAGAAGAAACTAATTTTCTTTAGATATTTTGAAAGTTAACATTGCAAAAAAGGTGTCCCAAACAAGTATTGGCGCAAATACTCCAAACCCGATAAGTAAAATGATTAATTGCTTGCAATTCAGTCAATCTCATAAACTATTCAGTATTCGGAATAACTATTAAATTTTTATATCATATCTTTATTCCTAAGTTGATAGCATCGAAAAAATATAACGATCTAATTATTGTTTTTGATCTCTTAATCGCAAAATAGGATATATGGGGTTAGTCTGGCAAAAAGAGCCTTAAGTTTATATGCTTAGTATGAATGAGTTAATAGTCTTCTAAAATATGATACAGTTAACTCATTTATACTAAACACGTGACCCTAAGGCTCTTTTTGCCTTCCAAAAGCCATATTAATCATTTTTTCGAAAAGAAATAAGAAAAAAAAGTAAAATTTGAAAATAGCTAAAACTGAAAAAGCAAACAAAACAAAAAATTAAGAATCGTAGAAAAGTAGAAACAAATTTTTCTTCTGTATAATTCTGGCTAAAAAGCAGCTATACTTCAAATTGAAGGCACATTTGGACTTGAAATTTGCATTATTGAAGGCGAGGCAAAACAAGTTTATGTTGGAGTATTTTAACTAAGAAACTGCTCTCTTAAACAGTATATTTTATCAATGGTTGGTAACGACTCAATAAATTATCAATTCAGCTCTCAAAATGTGAACGTGACATGAACCAACTCTTGGTGGTTAGTAATTGATGCCCATTGATGCTGTTATTAGCATTTTAACGAGCCATCAAAATAGTATGCAACCAATATATGACTTTGTCTTCAATGCTGTCGTTCATTAGATGGGCCAGTATTCGGACCTTAAATACCTTTTAACCCTTTTTCTTATTCAACTTTCTATCTCAACGCTCAATATTGATGTCATTCAAAACCAATAAATTATTTCCTTTTTAATATCTAAGATTCAAATATCTGATAACTCTATTTCCCATAAGATTTATGATTGAAATTTTTCAATTAAAAGTAATGATCATTCAAGAAATGTTTTCTTTTTGAACTGAATCATACATGAAATTATTGAAAATAATTTGGAAAAAATTCTAAGTTAAGCTTCTCTATATTTTCAAAACTTCTTTTGAATGCTGTACAGAATACAAAACACAACTTATAGTTTATTTATAAGAAGTTGAATAGAGTTTTGAGAGATTTTGTTTGGTTTTAAGCCGAAAACGTATTGCTAATTAGTTATATGAGTGACACACCAACGCATTTAAGTTCTGTTCGTAAAACTATTTGAACCCACGACTAGTAATTGCCTTGAGGTAGTCAAAGAAATGTAAAACCATTTTCCAAATGTTCACCTAATGCTTCAAAACCAATTCAAGGAGTGTTTCACACTAGTCGTACGCTATGTTATTAGCCTTTGCTTAAGAAATGAGAAAATACTTTTCTGACTTCGAAAATTTCCAATTTTAATTTCACACTCAAATTCATATAAATAAGTTATAATTTGACAGACCATCTGAGAAGCATGAATATTAACTTTTAATCTATTGTAATCATTATAAATGTTAAGCATATCTGATGGAAAACTGAAATTTGGGACAAAATTAGTTTTTCTTAGCATTAAATTATTATTTAGTTGACTGGTATCACAAATTATTTAAAGCATTTATAATGAAATGAAACTAATATATAATTAAGAAATCATTAAATTATAAGTAATAATAAGTTTCACAAATTATTTCAAATTAGTTTATTTTATTCCTAAGGGACAAAAATCATAACCTCATTATGTGTTTAACACTTATTCAAGTATTTAAATAATTGGGGTATTTATTTATTATTTAAGATAATTAATCATAATATTGTATAATCTTGTATTACCGGCACTTTTAGGCTTATGGGAAAATTTTTATTTCAAAACTAAACTAACAATAGCTCATGAAATGACACAATTATTGCTTGTGTCACATATTAAGTGTATAACCTTTTACTTTAAGTATGAGTAATGTTTTCAAAAAGCAAATTAATATTGAATCGCTTGAAGACAATCAAAATGAATTAAATACGAGAAAGTTGTGGGAATTATTTTTCTCATAGCTCTGTTCAAAACTCACAGGTATGTAAAAATCTTATATCAAATTCTCTCGAATCGTTTGGTATTATAAATACTGGATAATTGATAATTAATTTCTCAGTTACTCTTTCGAAAGATTTTAAAATAAAGTTTTCTAATTTATTAATGAAAACTACTTCGTAATAAAAACTTTTGATGAAAAATGGTTTTGAGACTAAATTATTTAGAAATACAATATGAATGTTTTTATTTTTTGGTGAAACCTGAACAACACTAATAAAATAGGTGTATTTTTGAATGTCTCACAGCATGCTAACTATTCTAACGATTTAGCATTTTTGGCATTTGCCTCAATTTTTAGGCAATAGGTTTTTGTTTTCTCTCTTCTTTCTTTCCATTTTCTCTTAAGGTATACTTCATTGGTCTGATTCAGTGATACCATAAGAGAAGAAGTTAAAAACTTTTTTCACAGTTGGAGACCACATATTGCTGTCACTTTAAATTAATGTTTGCTAAAGTCATAGGTTGGTAATAGTTTTAATGCAATTTTGCATAAATTACTTATAGAATTACTATTGTTTTTTAAATGTTTTCTTACACTCAAAACCAGTAATTCAATTGTTATTCATTTTTAAAGAGAAGAAATGACTTTTCATAAAACGAATAACATATTCAATTAACTACTTTTACAAAACATTAATATTTAAAAACTAATTTAATAGTTTATCGCATTTCACATCGTGTCCTCATTTTTTCTTCTCAAGTGTACTCTTTTTACCATTGAATTTATTAACTCATTTCAATTGTCTTGAAAATTATCATGAAATTAAAATTAATGGATTAATTAACTGTCATTTCTTAAATTGATTTAATTTAATACAAATACATATCCATTTATTTTATTGTCAAAATCAATATACATAATGATAAGCAAATAAAGCAATTTATTATTACTTTTATGGGTAAAAAATTTTCTGTTGAGAATATATAAGTGTAAAGATCTCTATGAGTTGAATATTTAACTGTTTTATAGTAGTGTCACAAAAGTTCATTGAGAATCGATAAGAACCTAAAAGTATTTTTAAATTAAAGAAAAATTTAGATTAAGTCATTAAATGAATAATAATTGTATAAGTTTATGTACTATAGGAAAAAATAATCGTTTTTTCAATGATCAGATATCTGGATAACGGATCCAAGTTGTAATAAAAGTATTTTAATGCCAACATTGAAGCCATCGAACGGGTCTCAACTATTCACTAATGCATTGAGAATGCTATCAAAAGTTATTTTTATTTGAGAATTTACTTAAATCAAGAATTTCTAAAGAATAATAATTCTTCAGAGTTATAAAAAAAAGTTTAATTTAGAAATCAAATAAAATCTAATAATACAGTATTGGTTCGAATAATTTATTTTCAGGACATAATAGATAGCAAAATAAGTAATATTTATTTCACAGGAAACTTAAGTCCGGCATAACTCATATCAATTCTATGGGTGAAAATGATTTTTAGAATTTAAAACCAAATTTTAAACATTTTATGCCTATAAACTTCTTATTCTAAAATAAAATAGAAATATTCCCAAAGGAGGAGTTGAACCGATATTCTCTTGTCTTCTAACAGGTATCCATTTATTACGAGTGACTTATGTGGAAAAAGTAATAGAAAAATATTTGTAAAAGTCTTTTATAATAAACAAATTGGTAGTCTATATGCTTTTCGGGAGAATGTATGAAAATTGAAAAGTTTTTGGAAAGTAAGTTAGTATAGTATTACTTCGACTATTATTAAGTTGACAAAAGAGACGCCAAAACACAATAAGGCATTAATAGTTAACTATACAATAGAGTCTTCGTATGTGGAGTTCATTTGAAGCCAATTCACTCTCTTTGTGCTAAAAAGCATTTTAAGACATCTCAATCAGTGATCGTATCACACGTTTAACTATTGAGAGTTACACAAATAGAGTGAATCAAGTTTTTCAATATGACTGAGCTCTTATTCATTGCTTATTTTCCAATAAGTTTGAGTAACTCTAACCCACGTCGAGAGCTATTCAAAAAATACTTCTCTCGATTCGCCCAATTTTGAAGCCATGAATATTTATTCTAACTTTTGAGGCAAATATTTCGATGAATCAAACTTTTAGTAAACAAAACAAAAAAAATAAATCCGAAAGTATAGCGATATTTTTTATTTTTTGGGTACAGGGAAACGATTTTTCATACTTTTTTAAGTCATGGACTTTCAAATTAGTCCATTTCGGGCAAACTGTGTCCACACAAAGGCGAGGAGTATATCAACCTTTAGTTAACCCCCCGTTGTGTCCAACGATTCTCTAGTTTTTGAACGACTGCCTCAACTGTCTGTTAACTATAATAAGGTGTGTATTGAAGATATATTACTCGCATGTTATGTTACACACGCTCAAAATGAAACACTTCTCAGACGTGGAAAAACATTTTTCACTTGTGATAATGAACTCACTATTGATACTTCTGGGCTCCAAAAAATTTACTTACGGTAGCGTTTTGTTCAATACATATTTCAGATAAAGCTCATTATAGTGTATCAAAAATCTTGCGAAAGTTTTTCAGAAAAGTTATTCAAAAGCTTTGACATGAAAATCATAAATTATTTTCAATTATTTAAACTCAACTCTTTTCTCACAATCTTCACACCAATTAAACCAAATTAAGTTTTTTTGAGCAATCATTTGTGCAGTTATAGAAATATTTACATATTTATTCACAAAAGATTTCATAACTTTTGTTTTTGTAATCATTTTAATTATGCTTCTTATAAAATGCTGTTTAATTGAAACTAAAAAAAGTTTGAGGAAGTTTTTCATTCCTCCAGTCATGTGATTCATGAAAAAAAGTTCTGAAATGTAAGTATAGGTTCAAAACTAACAGTTTTTGGTTAAAACTGATTAAGACGAATATTTGTGAAAAAGGGCGAAAAATTCTCTTAAATAGAGTAAATAAAAAATATCAATCAAGTATTGAATTGTAAAGAATGAAACATTCACTCAAAAATTTTTTAGAACTCAAACATTTATTCTGGTTTAATAGAAAGCAAACAAAAATAGGTTCACTTCTCCCCCGATTCTATCAGCAAATGGTATATCAAATTACAAAACGTCTTTATTTATTCACTAAAGTATTCCATCACTCATTCACTCAATTATGTAGAATATATTGGTCTTGAATAACACGCACATCAACGCATTTAATGTATTTGAAGCCATAATCAACTGGATTCAGCATTCATTGGGCTCTAAAAAGCCCTAAACTCTGCTTCAAATGGTCATCATTTAGTGGTGGCAGAAATGGCAGGAATGGCACACCTGCCTAAACAATATTATTTAGATATTCAAGTATTCGGTATTAAAATTTCAGAATCCCTTTCAACATAAGGCCGGTTAACCGCAAGTCTAGAGGAATCCTAATTAACTCCATTAGAAAAAGAGCATTAGTTTAATGAACGTAAATATATGACTGAATAAATATGACTAACCCTAAAAAATGGTTTATTTTATTCATTATAATAGAAAGCTAAACGATATTTGTTCAATGCTTTCATCGAAATACTATTCATTGCACTGTTTATCAATTTGTCAGTTTGAAAAGGATAGTAATGTTATTGCATTATTAAAATTGAATCAAAGCCCAAAAAATATTACATAACAAGATATATTGCATTCAATAGTAAACGTGTTATCTTTTGAAAGTAATAACAGATGACTAGTAGAATACAGAATAAATTTTTTGTTATCTTAATATTAAACCATTTATTCATTTTTATTATTATAGAGAAGAGTTCCCTTCTATGCAAACTTTTCTCTTATGTATTAGTATTTTGTTTCATTCATTCACTTCACGGCACATAAAATCGAAGCATTCAATCATTTAAATGTATTATTACTTTACGAATAAAGAGAGTGCATAAAAATTGAGTTGAGATGCAATTTAGATAACAGTTGTATTATTATAGTCAACATGAATAGTTAGTTTCAAATTTAGAAAAAGATTTTTATAACTTAGTTTTGAAAGTTTATACTTCAATTCTGAGGCAATTTATTATATTATATTTTACATGACCTCACATTAAACTTTGTGAAGATTACTCTAATTGATTAACTTTTATTAGGCCTGCACTGAGAATAAGTGTTGGTCTGATTTTATTAGTATTACTAAAATATAGTTTAAATAATATCTTTTGAAGTTTATTTTTTATTATAAATATTTATTAGTTGAATCAAATTTTTAATGAACAATATTTTCAGCTTTCCTTAAAGTTTTAATAAAGATATTAATAAGAATTATGAGTTACTCTATTTGTAAAGACATAGATTGAGTTATTTATAATGATCTATAGTTTTGAAAATTGGGGTTTCTTTTATGATATTGACTTTTTGAGGGGTTGAATCCCTGAAGAAAAAGTAAAAATATAGCTTCAGTTTAATTATTATTATTAATACATTTAATGGTCGCCAATATTAATGAATTAAAAATTTTATTTATGTTTTAAGACAATCTTCAAATTATAAATAATTATATGAGAGAATATTTTCCCGGAAAAACATAACTTATAATAGCTATCTATGTATTAACTCTTTAGATCTTAATTTAGATGACTTGTAAAAAAACCTTATGCTTTAATAGCAAATGACGAACTTTGATAATTAACATAATATAGCGATTTAGGTGAATATTCCTCAAAACAATAAATTCATTTCACATTCATATTTATTCAGTTATGTTAATTTAGTAAAAATTCATATTTTTCCTTAATTATAGCCTCTAATGTTTTTTCAAATACTATGATTTGTCATTATAAGCATCCGAAAATTTTAGATTAGATTTCATTTTTCACCTGTTTTTTAAATAGGGCTCAATTTATGTGTTATAATATTATTTTGATTAATCAATTAGGGATAAGTATTGTTCAACTCTTTTAGTTCTATGAATATATAAATAATTTATATATTCCGGACACAAACCATACAGAGAAATAAAAAACTAATTAAAATTATATTTTGAATTTTAAACACGTTTTCAGAAAACTTTGATTCAATTAAATTACTTCTGAACTTTTTGAATAAATTCTATTTTCATGAATAATTTTTACAAATACTTCTCATCAATTATCGGCTCATTTACTACTTTCAAAACTTAATTCATATGAAAGTAAAAGATAAACAATAGCATTAAAATAAGATTAAGAATTTTCCTTACATTGAAATAAATAAGTTAAGCTTATTTTACGCCCAATCGGTTATTCATTTTTTCATACTGTTCTTTTAGTTTTTCAGCTGAAGTCCAATCGAAAATATTGCATTATATAAATGAAAACCGATAGTAACTCAATTTTTCGAAAGTTAATATGCTGTAAGTCTTTCAACGAATCTGAAAACTTCAAAAGATAAAACTTTTGAAAAGTTGATGACTTTTTTATGAATTATCGGAATTTTTATTAGATATTTTCACTGCTGGGTAAAGGTGTATAAGTTTTGATATCCCAATCAAATGACTTCATTCCAACTTTCATGCGATGAATTTCGTTTGACTATAATTATTATATAAAATTTATCACTGAAATCAATTTCATTACCACTATTACTTAATTGATCGAAATTCGCTAAAAAATTATTGTTGAACTCGGCTTAAATGAAGTTGTTTATAATATTTTTTTATTGGCAATAAGATTGAAAACATTAAATCATTCAGCAGAAAAAATTTACCTCAAAATAGCGTCGTAAAAATAACGCGCATAGAAATATCGCCTTTTATTTATATAACCGGATGACAAAGTCACGCCTTAAAATATTAATAATATCGAATATTAGAGTTCTAAGTAAATCTTTGTAAGGTTAGGTTAGTTATACAGTACCTGTAAGATAGGCTTGCAGTTTAACTCAATAGTCATTTTGATAAGACTTCTAATCTTTTTTCAAAAGTC
>JAQFXV010000110.1:0-36162 GCA_034694065.1 Camisia spinifer
CAACTTATTGCTCAACAATACAGATAAAGCATTTATCAAAAATGTTTAAAAATGCTTATTGAAGATGAACTTTTTCTGAATTTTGTTTCAATTGTTGTTGTATATACAATTAACAATTCCAAATAATAATTTTAAAAGTAAAAAATATTAAAATTTCGTTTGCCTTAATTTTTTTTATTATATTATATTTTTGTTAAACAAACTTTTATGCATTCAAGTTTTTAAATAAGGGGTAAAGTTAAGACTGAGCTTCACTTTAGATATTACACAAACAGAGTAAAAAGTTTTGAAAGAAGCTCTTCGATTAAAATACAATATACAGGTTTATGTTAATTGATTATAACATTTACTCCTATAGTTATAAACTAGAAAATATTTTAGAGTTTATTTCATATTAATAGATAGTATTCTAAATCATTTATATCAATGAAACTTTTGATCCAAAATTGAGGGCTTTTTGTTGAATAGTGGGAATTGTCCGGCGAGAGAAAAGTGTTAGAATCCCGAAAAAGTGTTAATTAAAGATTGTATAGAACATTATAACTATATTACAAAAGTTGAGTTAAAGTGAAAGTGAAAGCACGAAATAATTTGATAATTACTTGAATTGGAAATTAATGACAAACAGATAGGATTGTCCTGCGGTTAACCCATTTTAGCAATTCGTCAAGTCTTGCAACTTATTTCTAACAAATTATCGGTTAATTAGCACTCAAACGATTCACAGTTTGAAATAAAGAAAAGTGAAAGCACAATATGACACACTTTCAGGATTGTTCAAAATGAGAGAGAAATCGGCAAATTTCAAACACTTCATCTGTCAATTGAGATGAAGATCACAAATCATTATACGGTTAGATTAAAAGCAAACACATTTCGTCTGTTGATGAGAAAGTGATGCAGTCTTTAGTTAGGCGTTGACACCACATCCCAAGAGCCAATCCATTGATTTGCTTATAATGGGAAAGTTTATGCCCATCAAATACAATATTAAATGCTTCACAATCGCAGTACAACACGTGAATACAATACCAATTTATTTTCAACTCAATTACTTATTATACCAATATATAAACTCTCTTCAAATTCAAATCACTTCATTTTTCTTAATAACGAAATCTTTAGAATGATTTCAAATCAGGATAACTTCAAACTAAACAATTCTAATACTTTGAAACGAAAGTTTTCAGTTGAAAACTTATTAGAAACAGTAGAAGAGATGCCAACTATTAAAAGGTTAAAAACTTCATTCAATACTCCCACTAAAAAATCCCTAAAATTTGGTGTCGAAAGTTTCATATTGAAAGATGACAATGATTTTCGATCAAAATTTGTGGCCAATTGTAAGTTTTTTCTCTTTTATTACTTAATTATTCAATTTGTTTCATAAAAACTAAGTAAATGTTTTTTAAAATTCGAATATTCAAAGATATTTTGATTAAATTGTTTTAATGTTGGTTCAGATGAAGTCGTTCGTCCACTTTCTCCAAACACATCCTCATTGATAGCATCGTCGGGTAGAAGTCCTTCACATTCAGACAGTTTACTTCCATACACTTCCTATATTCAGCCGACATATCACGCGTCCACAGCTTGTGAGAGATGCTTACCTTTAATTTACAAACCACTGGTCTCTAATGATTCGTGTTTTTATCAAATGAATATGAATAATACGACCCAAACCTTAACACAACAAATGATGGCAAGAATTAGTGGATTCACTAATAATAGTAAGAAATATTCAATAATTGATTATCAAGCATAAAAAGATTGAAGTCAAAAATGATGATTATTTGATAATAAAGAAAAATGGTTCAGTTAAAAATGCAAACTTTGATAAAGCTTTAAAATTAGTTTTCGTATTAATCAAAATTAAATCTGTATTTATTGCCCAAGTTTTCAATTATGCAGAGAATATCTTATGAAACTTTGAGTATTACTTCATTTAAAACTCATTGAAAATCGTCCAAAGAATTAAATTTCGAGATAACTATTTTGGTCTTTGAATTGATGCAATGCTTTGATAAAAATATAATAATTGGTTTTAAATTTTTGCATAAAAATCAAAATAAAATTTGAAGCGAAAAAGTTAATAAGTTATACGAAATAACAAATAGATTATGAGATGGTATGATATTCTGAGTGGAAATTCAATTGGTTAACATATCATAACATGATTTTGCATATAAAATACAGATTTAAGTAATCTAAAAGTGCGCTTAAGTAATCAAATGTCAAAATTGGCTCATTTAATTTGCATATAATGTGTGTGTGATTCTTAATGATAAGTAAGAGGAGGCAAATGTTGCTGCACTAGAAAGATAGAGTCAGGGCTTTTGTATGATCACAACTAAAGCGAACGTAATTGCTTATAACTGTTCACATTAACGGATCATTTACTATACTCAATAAGAAACTATTTTGAATCATAAACACAAAGAAAATATAGCCTCAAATATCAATTTGAATGACATATCGCTATACTTTCAAATATTTTACTTTCCTGTGACTCATATTTACATTATTTTTACTATAGATATTACAGAAGGAATATATACTACGAATAACTCAAATATCAACTTATTTCAAAGTCATTACAATAATCATTACACACAATCCAATGCCAGAAATGGTGACCAATCGGCTAATCATTCAGGGAAGAGAAAAAAATCCTGGTCTAGGGCCGTATTTTCCAATCTTCAAAGAAAAGGTCTTGAAAAACGATTCCAAATTCAAAAATATATCACTAAACCAGATAGACGTCAATTGGCTGCAACTTTAGGCCTCACAGACTCTCAGGTTAAAGTCTGGTTTCAGGTGAGTTATTGTAACTATTATTCAATACTATCATAATAAAACAATCGACTCACAGTCAAAACAAATATAAGTTTCGTTCAAATCATTTATGCGGTTCTGCTTATTATCTAATACAGTATAACTTTTCAAAGATCATAAGCTTTTCATATAAACCAATTGAATGATGAAAAATACTTAATCAAAGATAATTACTTTCGGCAAAACGAGAAAAATTATCAGAACTTATTACAAATTATTCAATCAAATATTTTTTCATAATTTCTAAACATTCAAATCAAAAACTTAAAGATCATAGAATTCTAAATCAAAATATTTTTGCAACTGATTAAAGCTAATTAAAAGATGTATAACTGATATCATAATAATGAACTTAATTGTTTCTTCAAAACTCAATTCAAATTATATGAAGTGTTGAAAAAAGTGGGGTTCGAATGCATTACGAAATTTGATCCAAATGAGAGCTTTTTTCTAACTCTTGAGCTTTCAAAGCATTGCGAATCACCTACTTTTTAGCCTTTGTTCAACAGTTATTGCTAGTGTTAGTTCAAGTATGATATGTAGTAATGAAAATTCGTTCTCAAGTATAATTATTAGGCATTTTATCTGAATTTTCCATTAAGTTGAATAATCACATTATACTTGAACTTTTAGCAATTAATTAGTTTAGATTTTTGCAAAATTCTTGCCAGTTTTGAATTAGATTTTGTTAACACTAATTCATGATATATTTATAAATGAGTTTTAGCCTTATAACGAAATTTGTATAGAAATGATAGTTTAATTAAAACTGAATATCTGATTAACAGAATCGTCGTATGAAATGGCGTCACTCTAAAGAATATAGAGAAGATTTATCCAAAACTAATGCTAATAAAGAACAACTCACACAATCATCAATTAATAAAGCTCAGGAAACCAATGAAACTTAATTTCCAAATACATACATAATTGTAAAGTTCATAACTCTTGATTGTATTTAAATAAAGTTATGTTCAAACTCTTTTTCAATGCATAACTTCACACAAACCAATCATTTTAATTATAAGAAAATATTTATAAATACAAACAATATAAATATCGATTTATTATTTATATTTATGAAGCTATTGTACAAATCTTTGCAAATAAATAGAAATCATGAATAGATTTAACATTGTATAAGTAGAGAAAATACATTTATCTCTTATGACAACTCAATTACTAGAAGTCATGACTAATAATAAATAGTTTTCTTTCCTCTTTAAACAGTTATTGTTTGAATAAAAAAATTATCATTTATTAATTAAAAATTTGGTCCACTTTTTTAGGATAATTAATTATAAAAAGTTCTGTCAAGAAATATAATGATTGAAATATAGTTTTGAAAAATATCTATTGCTACTAATGGTCAATAATATAATTTATATTATGCTAGAAATAAACAGTTTTCAAAATTGTTTATAAAGATGTGTTTAATCGAGTCGAGAAAATTTAGTAGAAATGCAAGTAATAAAGACGGGAAACAAGATAAATAGATTCTTAGTTTGACAGTTTCAATCGAGTGTTTCATTTTCATAGCGATGGCCTTTAACTAATTGGCTTTCAATACTATATAATCTAATGCTGTTATGCGATCGCCGTTCAGATTATGGTCTTCAAACTTTTCACAGATTATACGAACATTAGTTATTGCTTTAAATTATTCATGTCTTCCACTAAAGTCAAAAACATTTGTTCTGATAAACAAATGTGTAATTTTTAGTGAATATAAGCAATAATTTCTTAAGTGCTGAGTCTAAAAGTGCAACATTTTAAATAAAGATAACTTTTGATTACTTTCTTGAAAATAATTAGAAAACATATATCAATAAAAGTTTTGATAAACAATTAAGGAAAAGTCATTACATAATATACACCAAAATTATACAACTCGTTTAGCAGTGTTTTTATTATAAAGAAAGTATTTAACTTTATTACTCTATATTTTCATTTCTAAATAAGTTGAAGCATAAACTATTGGCATCTGTATTGAGCTTAGAATACTTGTGGAGTGTCTTTGGAAGCGCTTGTATTTTGTCAGCAGTCAGTGATAAGTGTAAATTACACTAAGACTGACGTTTGGATTACAAGCGTATAAGACTATGAAGACTATGGAGGAAACACTTACATAAATTACTGCGATATATTGCAGGCACAATCAGGAGAGGTTTATATAAGCAATAATAATAACATTTGGTTTGTTCACTTGAAATTTGACAAATAAGCATCACTAGTGAAATGGTGATAGAGATAGAGAAAAGATATCTCACATTTTGGCAAAAAAGTCACTAATGAAAATATTTTTATGTCTATTTTGAATCATGTGTTAAACAACTTAAGAAAAAAGCGTAGAAACCTATTAGTCAGTAAACTTATTACTCACTCAGATTTAACACATTATTCAAAATACATATAAAAATATTTTCATTAGTGACTTTTTTGCCAAAATCTCAGATATTGAGCCTTACTTTAAACAGTGTAATGAGTTTTAAAAGCAGCAGAATTTAGCTCAACTCATATACAACTAATATATATTGCAATTGATGCAAACAATATTTATTGCCTTAAGAGGTTCGTATTAGCAAAAGAAATTTTCACATAAATATTTGCCGAATTCACTTTAATTGAGACAGAACTTAGACAAAGATTGTGTTGCCGTTTCTCTGACTTATGAGGAGTGGCAAAAATAAGTTACTCTTATAGTTAAGTTAGTTCTAAACTTTTCTAAACATTGTAAACGTTCGTCAAATTGGCATCAATGAGAAAGAATGGATGAAATGAAGCTTTGATTATCATCTGGTATATGTCAGTTAGGAAAATAGCACCTTCATTAGCATGAAGTTTTGCTATAATAATAATAATAAACGCTAAACTCTAACATACAGAGAAACATAGAGTGCAAAATAGCGAGTAATACAGAGCACAGCTGCAAACTCACAAACCTAAAGAAAAAGTAACAATTAGATGAATGCGATCGTGCTTTCTTTGACCAAAATTCTCTCACAATAATAAACAACTATTCTTTAGGCTTACATTTCAGAAGAATCATAAGATTTCAGTTGACCCTTGACTTTAACTTTTTATTAGCTTTGAGAGGATAGCATTTCAAATAAAGTTATTACACCACTCACTAAACCAATTGCTAGTAAAATAACAATTTGTGAGTCATTTTATTTTTTAAACCATTACTCAATTTGGAATTTTAAAGCATTCAATTTAGCAATAATTTTGTTTCAGTACTATTTATTATTTTAATAATTATTATTATCAATGTATAGAATAAGTAAACAGACACTGGATATCCTTCAACTATAACTGTTAAGAAAACATAGAGACATATGTGTGGATAGAAATTACATTAAATTAATACTATTTTCATGTAACTTAGTTTGCACTTAAATTACTATTCGATTATTACATTCAAATTTTAAATAGTTTATAAGTATGCGAATAAAAGTTTATGTCAATTATATTACAGATATAGTGAACAATCTATAGAATCATTCGATAGAAATCGGATATTCGGTTCATTTTATTAGAATTGAATATTTAAACATTCAATTTTAGATAAGTTTATAGAATAATCATAAACCGATTCAAATAATAACTTCATTAAGAGAGTGAAATCGTAACTTTTATTCCAAAAATATTATACAGTATATAATTAATGTTTAAATTACAAATACTTTACAAGAGAGTTATTCAAAAGTGCGGTTCATTTACTTCTTACGAAATACTTAAAAAATAATAAAACGAACTAAAAATATTTGGTTTTAGTGAGCGCTCGTTCGCAATGCTGGGGATCCATAAATTGCTGCCAATCGACTCCTACAACAAATCCAATCTTTCGCATATGAGCCTGTTTTTTCCCCTCTTCAATATCAGCCCATCGGACCTATTATTTAAATATAGAGAACAAGATATAAAATGCGAACTCAATCCTCTATGAAGTCTAACTCTTAGGACTGACCCGTTTTTGTCCCTGTCTTTGTTCATAATCATCAGTCACTTGTAAGTATTCTTCAATAGTTAATTTTGTTTTCATTTTGAATGAATCGAGTTTATCTATAATAGAACAATAAAAGCTCATTATAAGCTTAATTGCTATGATATCGTGTAAACACATAAAGAACCTATAGATATATTGTTTGTTTGGATAAAGACTACAGGAATGCCATTAAGAAGATAGGGATCATATGGCTCTCTATAGAGCATAAAACTTGTCGAACTGTCTTCAGCTACAACTCATGGTTGACAACTATAATCAACGATACGTTTTCTCAGTAAAACTCATCCAAACATTCAATATATAGGTTATCAATAAAAGCATTAAATTTACCCAATTTTTCATCTGATGATTCCATTCGTTCCCATCGACTCAATGAGCTATGAGTCTGATATAATAGAGCACAAAATCCATTACAATTACATTTTTTTAAAATAAATACATATTTTTATAGTCATTTATTAAAAGTGTGATTGAGTTTACAGATGACGAGTAGAAAACCTTTGGAATATTTAACATTTAACCGATTTTTCAAACTTTTATTCCCAACTCAAGTGCATAGCATTTAAAACTACAAAATCCAGTGCGGACTCAAACACTTTAGGATTTTATAATATGACAAACAGTTATAATACATAGAGTTGTTTTAATCACTATTTTTCAATTCTCAGAAATATCATTACTAGCAATCATTGCCAGTCAAAAAACACTATTTGATTTACATGAATGTAATTTAGAACATGACTCTTAAGTGGGATTCATTTGCCTTCAATATTGAGTTTTAATAAAAGCAATGGTTATGTTGATGTGAAATAAAGTTATGAAACTATAATTTGTAAACACGAGTATTAAATAACATTTGAAAAAAAACTCAAATTACGATTTCAATGAAAAACAAATATTAAAAAAATGACTTGAATTTGGTGAAGCATTGAATTTGTTATGAGATTATCATTTAAGTAACAGATTTGAAGCACAAACTGAAACTTATTATATCTATTTTGATAAATAAATAAATACTTACATTAGAGCTGTCATTATTATCTTTAACTAAATCTGAAGAAATCGCTTGTTTTTTAGTACTTTCAGATTCTGACTCAGCTTTCCTTTTGAGAGTTTCATTCACTTTCGAATTATTTGAATCCTTTTCGACCTATAAAATATGAAATGAGTTCTATTAAGAATTTCAACGAATTGTTCATTTCTCACATCTTCAATAGATTTGTTTGAAAAAAGTCCCCGAATATCGAGTCTAAGCATGAAATCGGGCAGAATTTCCCATTTTTTATGAATTGATTTAATTTCTTCTAATTTTCTTTTGTGGATATTATTTTTATGACAAATAGAAGGTTCGTTGCATTCCATTTCTGCCACATAAACAACAAATCCATTTTTAATGGCATAGCTATAAAATTCTTCGATATAACCTATCTTTTCATTAACTGCGTCAACAATAATAAATGGATAGAGTCTGTCATCAATTGTTTTCTTAAATGTCTTCAATAAACTGGTTCTATAACACGATTCCATTTCACTTTCATATTCATACACATATTCTGTAAAAGAACTCGTTTTTCCTGTTTCTGCATCTTTCGATTGTCTTTCCATTTCAGTCATGAAATAGTCATCAATACTAAGAATTCTTGGCGCAGATCCACCAGAATCTAGTTCTTTCTCTTTAATCATTTTGACGATTCGTGACTTTCCAGAGCCCGGAAGTCCACGCAGAATAACAACAATATATTTGGGGCGAAATTCCCGACTCGGAATCTTCAATAGATCATCGATTAGAACAATACGATTTGCGGGTTCTGTGAAGTAACGCAAATCACGATAAGTCAGATTCTCTTCAACTTTTTTCTTTTCTGGACTACTGAAAGGCTTTCTTGAATCATAATTATTATTTGATGAAGAATTAGACGATTGAATATTGAAATCGTTGTAAATTTTATTATCAAAGTTCTGATTTTGATAAGAATGTGATAATTGTTCGACAGATGGATTTGAATATTGGGATTCATCTCTTGTGTTATAATTTCTATTTTCTGGTCTGTGATTATAATCAATAGTTTGAGCCGAATATTTTCTGATCATATTTGATGAATGCGTATTCGGTAATACATTATCGTTTTGAATGAAATTTTGAGAATTCCTTTCATTTACTCCATGAAAATGTTCTCTATTTAATGATTAATAAAATATCGGTAAATAATTGTATTTAAAAAAACCTCAAATATGATAATTACCTCTCTTGAGGAATATTAGGTCTCGAATCCATCCAATGATTACTTTCAACTGAATTGAAAGGTAGGAACTGACGATTGTTAGAGTCATGGATTTGTGGTCTTTGAAATACATCAAGATTTGTGTCAATCGGCAATCTATTGGCTCTATAATCAGGTTCTTGTATTGGATTATTATAATTATTTTGATATCTTTGATGTGGTTCTTGAAAAGGTCTATGAAATGATTGATTCATAGGGTTTAGCAATTGTTCTCGTTTGACATCAAAATTATTTTCAACATTTGTGGATGAATTTTGATTAAAAACAATGCCATGAAGTGATGGAAATTGAGATAAAATCTGATTCGTTTGAATTTGATTTTCTGGCGGACGAATGGCTTTCATTTTAGTTACGATTTCATTGATATCGAAAGGTTTCGGTCCGTCTATTATTTCGAGATCACGACTAAATTGATTCGCTTTTTTAAAACTATCTAATGTTTTGAGTAATTCCTGTTGTTTTTGAATGAATAAAATAGTTTCAGCGGCTTTTGACACAACTGTTGAATCACTTATAAGATTACTATCTTTTTTAGACTCACTGTTTGTCACAGAATTCGATTCAATTGAATCTTTTTTGTCGATCACATTAGAGGTCATTAAGTTTTGTTTATTAACAGTTTCAATCACTTCTATATCTGAATGTTTGTCTTCATTATAAGATTTTTCTTTTTCTATAAATTTTTTTGGGGTACAAACAGTTGAAGAAAAAGTTTGAACAAGATTTTTACTCGAATCAGGTTCTGAAGGAATGGGTGGCGGAGGCGGTGGTGGAGGTGGTGGTGGAGGGGCTGTGTTTACACTTTGAGGCACTGATGGCAGCGGCGGATGAACTGCTTGATGTGGTTCTGACTCCAGAGGAATAGTATTTATATTTGATATTTGATGTGTTTGTTGAACCTGACTATACAACTGATTCATTGTCTTTTTATGTAATTCTTTCATTTGTTGCTGTCGTGAAACCAACTTTTTTCTCCATTCCTGCCATTGAATAACATAAGAATAATAAGAACTTTGGTCTGGATGTAAACGATTTGCTTCTTTCCAATTCTCAAAATCTTTTTCCCAATTCTTGAACTGTAACTCAAACTCTTCCTGTTCTTTAACTAAAACTTCAAGAACTGATTTTTGCGATGGATTCAAAAGATTTAACCAATTGTTCGTATTTTTTGAGTCAATGTTTGTATTACTTATGGTTTGATTTGAATTGATTTGAGGCGAAACTGATGTTTGAATTGGGTTTTGAGTAATGGATGAATAGGTTTGTAATAAAGGATTTGCAGACAATCCTATGTTTTTTTGAGATATATTTTGTGTCATAAATGATGGACTGTTTGTTTGTGTTATTTGTTGTTGAAGTGATGGTCGAAAACAGTTATAATTATTAATAAATGGCGTCAATTGTTGAGCATATGCTTGATTTTGATTATAATACGCCATCATTTGATTGATGTTCTGCTGATTTTGTAACAGAACTGATGTATTGATTGGTATTTGTTGTGAAAAATTTGAATGATTTAGAGTTTGATTATTATTATTATACAAACCGAATGGCATTTGACTTAATTGTTGACCAATTAATGGTGTAATCGATGGCCATATGTTTCGAATATCATTCGGATTAAACATTTTTATTTGTTATTATTATTAAGTTTTAATAATTAATTAAAATAAACATTTATTATGTGATTCTGTTGTAAATATTGCAAAATTAAAAACTATTTCAATTACACATTTTTAGGGACTTTTCACTAAATACTAACAAATATTATTTTCAACTAATTTTTATTCGAGTGAAACTTTGAAACTAAAAATTTATAGATTATAATAATCTTCAATTCAATTATAAAGTTATTTTTTCACAACTAAAATCAATTTCAATTAAATTCTATATTAGAACTATTTATGACTCATCAGTTCAAATATGTTCAATCAGTTTAAATTGTTTTTCGGTAACAATTAGTTCCCGACTTATTCGACTTTAAGTGATTCATATCCTGTGTTTCTAAGCTATGATTTACTGAATTATTTTTTAGTCCAATGATTTCAGTCAGGATTCCAAAGGTTAAGTCAGATCCAGAATAATAACAGTTTATAAAATTTATTTAAATTATGGGTTTGGAGTAATTTTAATCTTAATGATTAACTTAATATATAGTAATACAGAATCATAAGAATAGTTTTTACTTGAAAACAGTTATTCAATACAAATAATTCTTAGGATTCCGTATTCAACATAAAAGTTTCGATTCAATAACATTAACATTAAAGTTATAACAAAATAACTTAACGGTTATTCCATGAAAACCATTGTTGACATGGAATTTGAATTTCATTAATACTTAAAAAACCATTCATTTAACAACAGTTTATTAGTTGTCTAAAATGTCTGAACAAAAAGTTAATGAATTAGTTCTTCATAAGGCGGTATTTAATGGTGACTCAAAATCAATCGAACAATTACTCAAAACTTTGAATGAAAACGAAGTTAACTATCAGGACATTCACGGAAATACTGCTCTACACATCGCTGTCATGAAAGGCAATATTGAATGCGTTGAACTATTAGTAAAAAGTGGCGCAGATTTATTAATACGTAATAAAAATAATTGGACGCCAATTGACGAAGCGATTAGTTCTAAAAATTTGAAAATTATTAAATTATTAAATGAAAAGTTTTCTGAAAAGAGAATCAAAGTTCTTGAAAGAGATAGCATTTTGAAACTAATGAATGACATTCAAGTGGATTTTGAATCAGTTTTATTCATAACTTATTTTGTAAATTATGCGAAACATAAAACTAAAGAAAAATCAAAAGCAGTTCATTCTTGTGGTAATTCTATTACTTTGACTAAAAAAGGTCTTAAGCTTAGAATAGACTTCAAATTGAAAATACACGGAACAAAACCAACTCATGTTTACAGTGTTTTATTCGATTTGACACAAAATAATGACACTTTTATGACTTTCATTATTGGAGAGGAAAAAGGATTTTATCAGAACATTAATAGTGAAGAATGGAAGCAATTATTAGTAAATGCGATCTCTCAGGAAAGAAGAGAAGAAGAAATTTCTAATCAATTGAAAAGTCCAATCATATCATCAAAATTTCTAAAAGATCCGAATTATAAGAAGCCTTCAGTATTTAATTTGAAAAGTGCTCAAAAAGTTGGAGAATATAAAGCACTTATTTATGAATGTATTGGAATGAATCTTCAAATCAAGAAAAGATCAGAACATTTAGAAGTTAATCAATCAGATGATAAAAAGATCGAAATGGATTGGAATCAATACATTGATCCACAAAATTCAATGTCTCCTAATTTAGGTCGAAAACTCATTCAATCGATTGAAACAAATACTGAACCCATTTCTGTCGGAGTTTCTAATCAAATATCATTCGATGTTAAAAATATTGTTCAAATTTTGTCCCAGTTTTCAAACAATCAAACCATTGAAGAAAACTTGCAATTCATTAATGAACTGCCGAAAGGATTTCCGGTTTTCCTCAAAACTAAACTCAAAGACTCTTTAATTGAATGGAAATTGAAATCAATTCAAAGCAAAAGTGATTCAATCAAAGATTCAATATTCATATTATCCAAAGATTTTAAATCGAAAACAATTTTTGATATCAATCAAAATTCTAAATAATACTCATTTAATTCGATTGTAATAAAAAGTTACAGAACTCTAACTTATTCTTAAACGGAATTTTGACAAAAACTAAAAATTCTTTAAACTCTTTTTATAGATTAAAAACTCATTATTCGATAATATGTCAAATTGAATAAATTTAATAATTATATGACTTTTTGTAGAAAATTCGAAGTTTTATTAGAATTTTTGAAAGTTTTTGGAATTGAAGTTAACTTTATTTTTCAAAAAGACGTAATAATTGTATGACTTATTGTAAACATTAATAATAATAAAATATTTGATTCACCGGTTATTCAAAATATAAATATAACTACAAATTCATTAGATATTAACAATTATTAGTTTTATCGGTATTTATAAATCAATATTAATTGATATCAATTTATAATACTTTTAATAATTAACTCATAAGAAAATCGTTATAATCAATAAGTTATTTAAATGACTGCTTAAATAGTTATAAAATATTAATTGAATGATTGAAGAAATAAATGAAATAAATATATAAACTCTGGACACAGAATCCGATTCCGAAATGATTATCTGTCCGTTGGAGGCATTGAATGAGTTCGAGCCTTACGGAAGACTCATTATGCCTTTACATCCAAAGACATTGGGATTATTACAAAATAATAATATCTCTCTCTGGACTAGTGCTGAAACTGATACCAGTCGTGATCTTTTTAGAGCTTTAAAAGCTGTCACAATTCAAGACAATACACCTGTAATTACTTATAATTACTTTTGTTTATGTATTTATTCAATCAATTTTATTGTATTTCTTGTATTTAGAGAGAAAGTTGGAAATTAAGAGAATGTCCGGAAGGAGAAGAAGAACTTTATTTTAGTGATAATGTTGTGATTTGGAGTAGAAGTGATGGAAACCAATTGTCACATCTTATTAAGACTTTTACGTTAGAAAATAAGATATTTGAATCCATTTGGTGTCAGTTTAGAGATGAGTTCACATCAAATACTGTTCAATCAGTTTGTATTTTGGATAACATTTCGTTAGAAATATTTACCACAAAAGGAGATCACTTTCCAATTGCTCTACAATTTCAGGTTTTTTTAAAAATAAATTTAATAATTATTCAAAAATTACTTGAGTTTTATTTATTTAAATTCTGAAATACAGGTCAATAAAATATTTTCAACAAAATTTGGTCTATTATTAGAACGATTGCCAGTAAATAATGAAACGAATGATACGAATGTAACACCACTTCCAATAATATTCAGTCTAATTCATCCGCTCAAAGAGATCGCACCCGTTATTGTCAATAAATCGGCAAATAATTCAAAATTGTCTCAAATCGGTTACATTACAGCCGATGATAAACTAGAATTAGTTTCACTTATAGAAGACAGATCTTTACTTGTCTTCTATCAAAAAAGTTCAGGAAATCATTTAATTTATTTGCTTCGAGAAGTGAATGATGAAGAAGTGAAGTGGGCCTCGAGTTCATACGTTTCTTCATTTGAGGCACACTTTGATTCTCCTCCCTATGATTCACCGTTTATGCCGTCCACAAAACAAACCAGTTTTCAGAACGCTTTTGTGCAAAACTCTTCATCGCCTTTCAGAAGCTTAAACAGCACAAAACAGACCAGTTTGGGATTGTCTTCATCTCCGAGTAATTTAAACCCTTCGACAAGAAGTCTCAACACTTCTTCCCCGTCATCAGTTTTATCTCCATTGAGAAGCAGTCGTTTAGCTGTTTCTCCTGCGTCGCCAACACTTCGACCCTTTGGTACGCCTTCAGTTCAAAGTTTTTCTATAATTGATCCTCAAATTAATAGAATCAAAGACTATTCAAAAAGTTCAACTTTTAGTCCACTTTTATCAACTCCAATAAAAAGTAGAGATTATGACTTTTTAACTGATGATATTTCAGAACCAATAATACCTGAACTATCATTAGAACACATTTGGAGCGAAGCACTAAAATCTTCTACAGAAAAGGCGTCAAAAGTTTTCATAACAACTGATCTGATGAGACAGTCGTACATCTGTTTAATGATGAATCAAACGCAGTCATTAAAGCTCATAAGAATAGATCAAAGCAATGACGGACAGAAAATCATTTTCGGTTCAGTTAATGTAATCACTGCTAAAGACGCAGAATCGATACCATCTTTGAATATGATATTAACCGTTGATCTCAACAATAATTTAGTTTTATTTTGTGGTTTATATAAGACAAGTATTATTCACTTGCCTTCAACTCTATCGACAGCGTTTTCCAATTCATTATTATTATCTCCGACTTCAACCCTTTCGAGCAGATCGATGTCATATCAATCGCCATCATTAAAGAGGACGAGTTGGACCACTTCAAGCCGTCCCACGAGTGCAACAGGAATTTTCAAGCCCTCATTTTTATCAGAATCACGAATTCTCTCTCCAGTAATCAATGAAAGCGATGCCGATAACAGTTCGTTCGTTTCTTCTTTACAACAATATCCTATAATTGGAAAAATAACTGCAATCAGAGATCCCGTCAAATATAGAATAACTGTTCAAAGTCTTGATTCAACATTATATCGATTTGCTTTACCTCCTATTTCTTCGTCATCTATTGTGTCATTATGTTTAAGTGCTCTCAAGAATGTATTGCCAAGAGATATAAGTATGCAATTATTGACCAAATGGTACAGCGTTCGTAACGCTCCCGGTTCTCAGGAATTCACTTCTTATACTGAAATCAATTCATTCAAATCTTGTTTACTTTCACTTATTGGTTATGATGTCGAAAGTTTACATTTAAATCTCAATTTCAATTCTTCTTATTCGCCAAATCAATCGCCAGAAGTTATTAAGAAAATGAAATTCGATAAAGAAGAGGGCAGTGATGATGACTGGAATCATCTCAACTCAACCCATGATAAAGAACTTGATGATGTACTACAAAATGTTGCCATAAATCCATCGATACTTTTTCCTTACTTTTCTTCAGTTCTCTATGCTTTGCATTTAGTATACGAAGACTTAAAACTTGTTCAAATCAATTGGAATTTGTCTCCAATGCTGGTCGATATTCTATATATCTTTGCGGTTGACCTCAAACTCGTTTCATATCAAGTCCATTATTTGAAAGACTTTCCGGTTGAATGCAGTCGTATATGTTCTGAATCGCGAATATGTGATGAAGACATTAATAGTTTGATAATACCTTCTTATTTCAAACAAGAGTGTCCATCAATATATTCTACAATAAGATCACTATTAGAAAAGAGCGATCAAAACAAGTTTGAATTATTCCCTTATATCGCAAACACTACTAAAAATATTTATAATATGATTATTCTTTTCGCTAATATGAAAAGTTTAGAATTCATTGATGAGAATAAAGTTCTTTTGCCAATCAATAACTCTAAAATAGATAATGAAAATAAATTTCAACTCAATTATTATAATGTATTTGAAAAACTGATAGTTCTTATGGACAAACTTGGAATAAAAGAAGAAAATATAAAATTATTACCATCAGGTCTTGCAATTCCACTTTGGGATGCGATCTTCTATTGTCGTAATAATCCATCAAATGATTGGAACAGAACGTGTTTCAAACTAATAGGTCGTCCAGATTTACTTGCATTACAGCCGCCCTATAAAAAGCCAATCAAATCATCATTCAATATAAATCCGGATTCAGAACCAGATGACGACGGAATTTCATATCTTGATTATGATGTATTGAAATTGTTATTTCCTGACGACCAACGAATACAAGAGGCATATCATATGTTAATGTCATCAAAACCGGTCAAAATATCAATACAACAAAGAGCTGGTGTTTCAGATCATGATTTCATAGAAGAACAAGAAAGACATTTATATACGATTTGCATCAGAACAATGGCTTTACCTCTGGGGAGAGGAATGTTAAGTTTGCGATCCTATACCCCAGTAGTTGCCGAAACATTTCCGATACCAAAACTCAATTTAGTGGGAAGAGTTCCTCCGCGTAATAACACTATAGACTTGTCTCATATCGAAGTGCCTCCAAATATGAATACGTGGCCACTCTTTCATAATGGAGTTGCAGCCGGTCTTCGAATCTCTTTGTCTGCGTCAGCAATAATCGACTCGTCATGGATTGTCTATAACAGGCCAAAAAGCAGCGCTGCCTTAAGTAGTGATGCCCTTAACGAACACGCGGGCTTTCTATTAGGGTTAGGACTGAACGGACACTTGGCATGTCTCTCAACTATGAGTATTCACGACTACTTATGCAAAGGAAATGAGTTGACTCGAGTCGCTGTATTGCTTGGTTTGGCAGCTGCTAAAAGGGGAACAATGGATGTCTCGGCTATTAAAGTGTTGAGTATTCACGTCGAAGCTTTACTGCCGCCCACAAGTACTGAATTAGATGTACCGCCTATTGTACAGGTGGCGGCTGTTCTTGGAATAGGACTACTATATCAGGGAAGTGGTCAGCACCACATCGCAGAGGTTATGCTCGGAGAGATCGGTCGTCCGCCCGGTCCTGAAATGGAGCACTACATCGATCGAGAATCTTATGCTTTAGCAGCAGGTCTTGCCTTCGGTCTCGTGACTCTTGGAAAGGGAAATAATATGATTGGTTTAGTGTCTTCTGCAGAAGGGATGTCAATGGCTGACCAATTATGTCATTATATGCTCGGCGGACATAAGAGACCGCTCACAGCTTTGCAAAGAGAAAAATATAAGACTCCGAGTTATCAAATAAGAGAAGGAGATTGTATTAACGCAGACGTGACAAGTCCTGGCGCTACACTCGCTCTCGGAATGATGTTCTTCGATACCAATAACGAAGCGGTCGCCCAATGGTTTACAGCACCCGATACTCAACACTTACTCGAAATGGTGAGACCAGACTTCATACTATTGCGCGCTCTTTGCAAAGGATTAATAATGTGGTCAAGTATTGAACCGACTAAAGAATGGGTTGAATCACATATACCTCGAATCGTTTCGAACAATGCTTTTCAAAGGAGTGCTAATGAAAATAGTGATCGTTTAGATTTTGAGACTATGAGTCAGGCCTATTGTAATATTGTTTCCGGTGCTTGTTTTGCATTAGCGCTCAAATATGCCGGTTCTGCAAATCAAAACGCTTTTAAGACAACAATGAGTTACACTCAAAAATTCATTTCGCTCACAACTAAAGCTCATTTGGCAGAACAGGCGGGAAGAAGTACTATAGAGTCGTGTCTCAATGTTTTATTAGTCTCTCTCGCGATAATAATGGCCGGAACGGGAAATATTGAAGTGTTGAGAATATGTCGTTATCTGCGTTCGCGTCTCAATCAGGCGTATGTTCTCTACGGGTCTCATATGGCTATTCATATGGCTTTAGGATTATTATTTTTAGCCGGATGTCGGTCTACGCTTTGTTCATCACCTGAATCTGTTGCTGCTCTTATTTGTGCCTTTTTTCCTAAATTTCCGATTCATAGCAATGACAATCGCTATCATTTGCAAGCATTTAGACATTTATATGTTTTGGCCACTGAAGCACGTCTTGTAATACCTCGAGATATCGATACTGGAAAAGCAGTTTATGTTAATTTGCATTGTGTTGTAATAAACAAAAGCTCCTGCTGTGAAATTATGAAATTAAGGGCTCCCTGTTTTCTGTCTGAATTACATCTTCTCGAAGAAGTTGTTTTGGATGACGAAAGGTATTGGAGAATATCGTTCGAAAAGGATAAAAATTGGGAAAGTCTTAAGTGAGTTTCACTTGTGATCATTCAATTGATTTATTGTTTAACTATTTAATGAATCTTAACTTTTTAGGCATTTTTTGAGAGCCGAAGGAGTTCTTTATGTTAAACAGAAAACTGGATGTTTGCCATATAGTGAAGATCCGAAAGGATTTAAGAGTTTACACGCGCAGAGCGTTATGAAAGATGCAGTCAGAGGTTGGGCTCATAAGGTTTGTCTCATTTCAAGCAAATAAAACTTTTCACAAACGAATAATAAATAGGAATAATGAGTGGGAATTGCAATAAATGTAGAGTTTTTTTTTCTAAGAATGTAATATTTTATAGGACAGCAAATATAAGTTATAATATCCTGAGATTTCAATCAATATTGAAATTGTGAACTTTTTTCTCATTAAATCTTTTCACATATACTTATCAAATAACAACTTTATCAATGAATGTCTACTTTTATAACTTAATAAAGCATTATTAAAAACTTTATTTCAGGTAAACTCTGCCACAGAATTCTCGAACGACAGAATTGTAATGACTTTTTCCAAGTATTTGCTTTCAAATCCTACTGAAATCGAATCAGAAGCAGAAATTCAACATAAGTTGTGTTCTTTATTATTTGATTGCGCTTCCAATGAAAGGATAGAATTATTGTCACCTTTAATAAGCTTAACAAATGTTGCGAAAGAAAGTAACAGTTTTACTCTCTGGCAAATTAATTTTGCAAAGAGTCTGACCGGAAAATGTCAATCATTACGAACTGATTTTATTGAATCAATTCGTTCACTCATTGAAAGAAGAATAAAAAGTAAAAATCTGTTTCATTTCAATCATAAAATATAATTAAATTAAATTTTCTGTTATTTCAGATTCAATTGATTCGAATATATTATTAAATTATTTAAAAGGAAGAACGAAATTGTCTCAAATAAGTTCATCATTAGCGGAAGCGATAGTTTTTTACGAAATGCCTCCTTTTGGAGCTTTGGCTTCAATTACTGGTAACTATTGATTAAATTAATTTAAATTAACAATTTTGATGAGTTTTTAATCAAAACTTTTAACCCATTTTTTTTACAAAACTATAGATAATCTCTCTTTTCCCGAATTTGTGATTGAGATCCAGAAGTTTTCAGTTCCACTTTCGACCGCTATTTTACTCTATCGGCTATTTTCTCACTGATTCAAACCAATCAAGTTTTGTAATTGTTATTTCAAAGTTTTATAAAAGCAATAAAAAAACTTTTATAGTTTGTTAATAAAATAGTTTTCAGTTATTGAGGAATACTTACTGTTGTTATAACTGAACAACAGATGACAGTCGAGATGAGTATCGAATAACTAAAATACAGTCTCAGGAGTTGTAAAAGCATTTATTTTCATGAATATCAAAACAAATCACGACAACTGCGGAAAATCAGTGAAACTTTTGGATATATATATCGATCAAAGTTGTAATAAATATCCGCAAAAGTCGCACAATAATAATCAAATAGAGTCAGCAATGAATAGACGAATTTTGATATTTGTTTCTGAACTATGAACACGCCATTACAGGTTGTGAAGACCGAAAAACAACCAAATAATATCTTATAGTATATAATATTAGACTTAATTAAATCATGATTAGACTTAAACTATTGATTATTTATAATTTGTGACAACGCTTGACTTTCTTATATATTTATAACTTTTAAAAAATAAGTGACAATTTTATATAAATCAAAACATTATTAGCGGTAAGTCTTTAAACATTTATTATTGTTTCAAAAACAAGGCTTAACTAGTTTTTCAGTCATAATGAAAAGTTTGAATGTTATTCATATAAATGCTTTGATGTGGAAAATAGTGCAAACATTAAAGTAAAAAATATTTAAAAGCAATTTAAATGACTTTGTGAGCAATTGAACCCAAATATTGAGTAGTTTTTCATATTTTATTATTGAAACTTTTGAAATAAAATTTTACGATAACTTTTTAGTTCAAATTAATTAAATTCTTTGTTTTTAAATAATTTTTCAAAAAATTTATTTCATAATTATATCGATATTTTGATTGCTGTTAATATAGATGTGAATACGTTATTGACTTGAGAGGTAATTGTCATTAACTATTATTATTAATAATAAATTTCGTTTAATTATTTATTTATGTCCTTCGCGTACATGAATTGTTAGCTCTTTTCATGTATTTTAATTAGTTATAAAAGATTTATTGCTTCAATGCTTATAAACTATTAATGATATCGTAATTTTGCGGCACAAAACACTTTTAGTTTAAAATACAGATAAAAGTAAACTATTTTTTTGTCTCTTTTCTAAAGAAAAATGTGAGTCACAAAAAAATATATGAAAAGTATACAAAAGTATTTTACAAATGATTGTAATCCTTGACCAAAATAATGCTTGAATTAACTTAAATACAAATAAAACTTTCTATCAATACATTTGAATTTTCTGATATCATTGTAGTCTTGAGTAATTGTTAATCATTACGAAATTTTGGTGACAATAATGTTGCAAATAATAGTTTTGCTAATTATTGCTGAAATTGCATGCATTTGAATGACTACTTATGCAACAAATCATAAAGTTATGTCTTAAGTCTTATTAAGTTAAAGAAACTTTTCTCAACTCTTATGTTGTTTTAATCTAACATAAGTGACAAATATTTCAACTTAACATCAATTGTTATATTTTTTGTCAACAAATAACAAATTAATGTCGGAATGTATTTGTGGTTACAATTATTGTTGTTGTTTGACTCCAATCTTGAAATCAATTATAAACCGTATTTATCAGGTCTGATATATGTTTGAAAAAATTGTATTGTATTTTGAATTTGATTTGTCTTCAAAATAGTCTATTTGTGTGAAAAGTTTTGATTTGATTTTATAATATTTATCTTTCGCTTGAGTTATATGAAGCTTTTCATACATTTAATCTATTATTGATTGCTATCTGTTGTGAGTGGAATTCATATTTTTTAGACAATTTTTCGCTATAGTCAAGCAGAAAAGGTTTATATTTAGTTTCGCACTGCTATCACTCGTTAACATACATACACTCGAATGTAATTCCTCTGCTGTTTTGTAACCAAATTAATATTTTTGATTAGTGTAAGCCATTCACTAAGATTTTTGGACATCTCTAAATAGTACTAACGTTTGTTGACTAGTATTTAATCTTTATTACCTTCGCTAAGCTTAACATTATTTTTAATAACTATATAAAACGGTTCTCAAGACGCGTATTACTTGTGAGGCACGAAATGCATTGCATTAAAAATGCAAATTATTTTCAAATTGTATTTCTGCGAAACAACTATTTATTCTTATGATAAAATTTGGTTCAGTAATGAACTCTTTTAAAACAAAATAGACTTTAATGTTATTTTAGTTTCCCATTGCATGCCATGTAATCTAAAATCTTATTTTATTACAAACTTTACTGGAATATATTTCAACTCAACAACTCTTTAATTTTATTTAAGTTTATATGGTTTGAAATTTTAAAATAGAATGCATTTCAATATATTTAACTCTTTCTGAATTTTTAATTAGAATTATAGTTGAATTAATTAAAGTTTATGACCTGTTTATCTGTTATCAAAGGTATTCCCGAAAAATTTTCTTTCTAATTGAGCTGTAAAACAGTGCATGTTTTCCAACCCTTTAGTTATACTGTCTTCACATTCGAATGAACTCTAACTCTAAAAGTTATAGAATTTAAACTAAATATAGATTTATGTCTAGCGATAATTCTCTCATCGAAAAGTTGTGATTCCTAGAAATCATGCGCTAAATGCGAACACATTTCAAATATAGTGGCAAATAATACTTGTTTTGTGTATAAAATAATAGTACAAATTGTCAAGAGTTACCGCTTCTGTTACTTATTTTCCTCTAAAAATTACTTTATTGTTCATTTGATACAAGTTATAATTTCTTATTCATTTTAATCTAATCAAGCGATCGGTGTAATGGCCAAACATTTTGAGAACACTTTTTAGTTATTTATATTAAACTTGATTCTATTGCAATTATATCTTTTATTCATCTTTATTCAATGCAATTTCATTAATATTTTATGGAGTCTACACTTGTATCTCATTTTAAGTGTGTTCGCAGTGTTACCAAAGCTTCAAAGATTTATCGGAAGCAAAATATCTCATATAATATGTATTACTAATCAAATGAAAAAAATTTTCTGTTGACTTTTTTTATGAATCGCAATCATTCATCGGATTTTAAATTTAATGTCAAAACATGTGTTTTGTGTCCTAAATAAATAAATATTAATTATTTGATAAAACTTATTATTAATTAAATTATTGATTTCTATCCAACTGAAAGCTGAGCTTAAACATGGATTTTATTAAATGAAGTTTAATTATGTTCCAACGCATTCTTGGATGAGGTATTTTAGGTTTAATTAATGTCTTGAATGTTAGCCAAATTTTCGTTAATTATTATCAAACCTGACACATACTCTTTCACCAACTCTTAGACTTAGAATCGTTTAATTTCTTTTTAATTTAATGGATAGGAAAACAATTGGTATAAAAGTTTTGAATTTGGTTTGAATACAAGCACTCGATCGATAAAAAATATCGAATTTGAAGTATTTTCGAATAGTGTATTTTGTAATTCAATATCTTTTATAATTTGGTGAATCGAGTTTTTATAGTAAGCATTACAATAAAAGGTCACTTTAATCCTTACAAAAGATCTTTTATATCAAAAATGCTTTTCCCCTAATAATAGATCATTGATTAGACTCGAGTCAAGTGATCATTAACTGTAACCTAATTCGAGATCAATGATTGGTATATTTCCTGAAGAGTTATTTGTATACTATTTCTACTCTAATTAATGAAAATGGTTGAAAATTCATTAAATATAAAGCATGCATAAAACCTACTGAATATTTGATGAGCATTATTAGCGTTGATGTTCTGAATAAGTTATTTACGTAGTCTTGATATTTAGTTTCTAAACACACACAACAAATAAATAAAATTCAATTATTTGATCGGCATTTGAAAGAAGCAATAATTGTTCATCTCATCAAACTTTTGGTTAAATATATGACATTTTTTCTCTATAGAAGTTGATCTTTTAGTATTTTGGTGATAATGTAATTGAATTAAATCACATTTGAAGGTGAGATTAATTTCTAGTATATGTGATAAACTAAACTCTTTTTATGGGATAAGATGATGTCTGAGACACTCTTTCAATATTAACTAACAAGTAGTACACATTGTATACATTGTATTTCATTCTTCTAATGCTTAGTTGTAATGACCACCACATCAAGAATGCTATAGAGTTTTATCTCTACTTTTGCACTATTCGTTACTAAATGATAGCTTTCATTTGACTTTCGGTTAATATTACGTATTATAAAGTCTATTCACTCTTTTCTATTTTATCTTTAATACTATCTTATAATGTAATTAATGGTCTCTATAAATAAACATATATTTTATATTGAGTGCTTTCTTGTTATCAATGCGTACACAGGTATGTGATTATTATTCAAATATTCATATTATGACCGAATTCTGCAGTTTTGCTTTTACTTATATATTCACATTGAGCAATGTTATTAAATAAACCCAATCATAATATAAGGAACACTAAAATTGGAGGCCTTTTTACAGATTTCATGAATTAGGTTCAAATCAATTTCAGAAATATTGCACTTCTCATACATTATGAAGTAATTGAATCAAAATAAGTTTCATGTATTCAATCCTACATTAGAACACTCGATACTGAATTGTAATATAATCTAATGGAAGAGATATATGATATGTAATTGAAAATATTTCTTATTTTTCACTTTAAAGTCCAGCTTAACATAGAATAACATTTGAAATATTTTTCCATTTATCCTGAATTTCATTTAATCGATAGTTTATATAAGATTTGAAAACAAATATTCGAAATATAAAATGTAAACGATATATATTTGTGTACTATTAGTTCGATTAATCAATTTTTCCTCAAATATTGGTGTCCGCATCACATGTATAACTTTTATCTATTTATTGTTTTAGATTAATTAACGGCTTCTATAATGCTTTCTATCAGACTTCCCTCCAGTTATCGATAATATCCATGTTTATCAGTTCCGCATTAGCGACCTTTTCATTCGTTTGAGTCATTCTAAATATTAGTTTATACAACATTTTTCTTAGAACTGTTTCATTAATAGAATGTATGCATAAATAGTTTCCATTGATTTTTCTTTTTAACGAGTTGTGAAAAAGAGAAAGAGATTAAATAACTTTTATTGAAAATCTGATGATAAAGTAATAATAAAGTAATCACAAAAAGCTTTTTAAGGAAGAAACTCTGCTCGAGTGAATCGATGTGAGAGTTCAACCCTATAGTCTTCCAGTTGTTTTTTGTCGGTTTATCAAACTCTCGATTCTAAAGAATTCCTTATTTGTGAACTCTATGTCGTCATTAGCGAAGTGCACAAATGACTACAGAAATGAATTATTTACTTAAACAGATACCCAAGTTTTTTCTATTCCACTAAATATTTTTAAATCAAAGATTCGAAAATTACTCTTCTTTTGACGTTCAGTCAATTTGGGTTATGTTTAGATTAAATATTCGTTTATATTTTTCAGAAGATGAAAGTTTTTAAATATTTGTGTGCCTCAGATCTCTCTTTATGAAAATATGTTAAATCCATTAATTAAATGAGCAAATATATTATTATTTATATCTATTGTTATAATGAACTTTTGAAACGAGAAGTGTGAGTGCAGTCACTTCTATAACCTAACGATTTTTCAATTGGTTGAATACGATAACCACATTTCCACAGAGTATTAACAAAAATCCATTCTACTCATGAAGAAATCTAATTTTATTGATGAAACAGTGGACGCGCCGCTAATTTTGCTCTATTCTTCCAATCAAGTTATGAGGCTTTAGCCATAGGTTTTATAAATATTAAAGTGAATAAACTCACGATAAACATGAGTTTTTTCAATATAAACTTAATGGAAGGGATTTTTAAAAGGGCTGTACTTTATGTTATTTTATGAAATACTATTTGAGAGTTGAGGCAGTGAAGAGTTTTCAAATGAAACGTAATTTTCATTTTATTGATAATGTTTCTCTATTTACTTTAAAGGCATGCATTTCTGTGATTTTTTTTCTACATCTGTGATCTCTATGCAAACTCGAAATTCTGTGAAATCATTGCTCAACATAAGATTCTGCCAAAGTTTGCATTCTTGAATCGATTGAATTGTAATATAAATGATATATTTTTTTTATCATTGATACGATGTATAACCAGTTGAGTGAGAGATTCCTATTAGAGTTTTGAAATTTTATTTTTTTAGAGAGAGATTCTGTTTTCTTTTGAGTGTTTCTTTCGATCTCTTATTTTCTTTTAGAAATGTGTTATCATTTGTTTTAAGTTCACATTTCGTTTTCACACAAAAAATTCTTTTATTCACATTTTCATATCAGTCTGAGTCGATCAATATTAGGTCTTATGATTATTCCAACATTCGAGTACTGTCTGATCATATTTTTTATCTTAAATACTTTATGCGAGTTTTATCAGCTTTTTTAACTCGGATTAGGCTAACAATCGAGTATATGGTTTCAAAAATCCTGCCTTTATTAACAATTGAAATTAGGGCTCTTTATTAATAACTATTCAGGAATATACTATTGTTGGGTTGTTAATAAAGGCAAGCTATTTACTAATGATTAAGAAGAATTCCAGTGTTTATAAAGGGTAAGATATAATGATATGGCATTGTTAATAAAGGCAATAGATAAAATTTCAGCTAAAACAATCACAATCCGAGTTTTGTAAAGCTGTGTCACTTTTGTTTCATAATTAGTCTGTCTTTTAATTAGAATTTGTTTATGAAGTTGAAAAAAGCAGACTTGAAATAAATTTACTTATTAATTAAGTGCTGTTAACTCTTATCTCTAAATCTTTTCGTCCAGACTATTACTGTTCAACTCTGAGAGTTGGAAAAAATAATTAGACGTGTACTTTGAAAATATTTTCTTTTCAAAACGTGTTATCAATTTCTGGTTTAATTAGTATTGAAGGTCGCTTTCAATTAATGTCATTCTTTACTTTTTTAACTTTACTTATTTTCGTGATAACTATTTTCTTCATACGAATGTATATATACTTCATAACACATTCTATTTCATGGTCTAAACATTCTTAGGAATCTTGACCTGTTGTAAACAAGAGAATAAAATTAATGGGGATTTTAATTATTAGGGGTTTGTATGACTTCAATGTAAGCTTTAAAAACAGAAAAGTCAAGTCAAGGTAGACTTTAATTGTATTATTAAATTGAGGCATTGAGAGGAAGTTGTCTTTTTACATAATCGGTATAAATGTAGGCCATTTCACATAAACAACACTAATTATCGCAATGACTTTATATTCTGATTATAGGTTTTGAATGTAGTGATGGAACCACCGATACCTGTACTCAACTTTCCGGGTGAGGTGTCATTCTTCATGCAGGCGGGACTTATCAAAGATACTGTTAAAGTAGATACCAGTGAACTTACTCTCAAAACATTGAAGGATTGTGCCTGTAATTTCATTGATAGGAAGGTAAAAACACATTCATTTTATTAATATACGCATCAAATTCTTATATAACTTTAAATATTACATAATCTTTATCTTGTTATTCTTATTTTATTTTTTCTCATAAATAATTATTCTTTTCATAAATAACCTTTGAGTTCACCACTAAAGTATTCTTATTTTGCTGCCAAGTATTATATATTGAGCTGTAATCAAATTGAAATTTTTTAGAATAAGGAACAAATTTATTTTGCATTTTCTAAAACAGAAAAGATATACGATAATAGTTTTTATTGCTATAATTCAAGGCTCGCTATTTTAGAATCAATGCTATCCTAATGTGAGCACTTATTTTAAACAAATATTTATTATCATCTATTATGATTACCGGTCATGTTTTTGATTAAAATGATTCAAAATAAATCTCATCTCTTGTGTTTACGTTGTTTTTTAGTATCCCGACCATGGCCTCAATCGATTAACTGAACGCTTGATTCTATTCAGACACGACTATAACTCGCAAAACATGCTTTTGCCGATCAATGCAGCCTCTGATGTAACTGATGGTGCATTAGTAGAAATTGTTGTTTCAGGTATTAGAGAAAGTTTTAATAGGAAGAGAAGTCTGTCAAGAACACATCGAACACATGATTGCAAACAGTTTTTCTCAATTAATTGCCTTTATTTACAGGCAATAACCCATCGGAATCGGTTCAGATTAGACCTCATTCTTTACTCGTTCATTCATATAAGTCTCCGACTTTCTGTGATTTTTGTGGTGAAATGTTATTTGGATTAGTCAGACAGGGATTGAAATGTGACGGATGTGGTCTTAATTATCATAAACGGTGTGCCTATAAAATACCTAATAATTGCACTCACGGTCGTCGAAGACGGTCTTCAACTTATTTAGTGCCAAACAGTCCTACAACTGATACAGCCATACATCGAACTACTAGTAGTGGACCCACTCTTTCAGATGAAATGAAGGTATCTTTTCCATTATTATTTATTTAATTCATTTATTATTTATCTTATCAACACTTTCAACCAATGTTTGAGTCATATTTTTCTATTGATTTTTATGTCTACGCAAATAAACATTTAAACTCTAAATTATTTCAAGCATTTCGTTATAAACTTTTGTAAGTTATATATACTGTATATTCGTAGTTAGGTTTACAAAAAATTTTATCAAATCTTTAGAAATATATATTAAGAACAAACAAAGTTTTAATTCTTATAATTAGTGAAAACTTAAAAATAATGTTTTGGAACTTTTTTCGGATTTTTAAGAAGTTTGTGTTTATTTTTTTCATAAAGGGGTAAAGGTTTAAGGTTTCAAATTATTAAAAGGTTATAAAAATTTGAATTCAATTGAACGACGCTTTTTATCGATTAAAATTCCCAAAAAAAACATTAAAATAATGAATGGGGTGATAATTCTACACAAAGTGGGAAATTTTGTTTTCAAATCATATTATTGAATCTTCTAAATGGTCTCATTTAAAAAGAATTCTTTAAGTTTTATAATTGTTGTTTTTTGAATGCCTAAAAATGTTTTAAGACACGTTTTAATCTTGAAGGGTTTTCACTAATAGACGGATAGAAAAAATAGATGTTTTTCTAAATTATGTTTTCAGCACAGGAGTCGAACCTGAGGTCTCATTTTTCTTTTGAATACAGAGTAGACCAGAGGAGGATATATCTGATTTTGGTAAAAAAAAGTCCCATCAATTTTTGTACATGCATTTTGAACAAAATGTTGAAAAACATTAGGAGAAGGCGTAAAAACCCATGAGTGAAGGGTCGAACTCAAGTTTGAGTTGTTATCAAGAGTCACACTATTTTGCGGCAATAATTCAGAACTTGAAGTAAATTTGAGTTTTATTCAATTTTGAAATAAATGGTCATCAAAGAGATTATGTGTTGAACTTAAAAGTTTATCATTAGTTTTTTTAAAATCTGAATTTCATGACTAATGGGTTTATACGCTTTTTTCTTTTGATGGTTAACATATTCTTTAAAATACATGTAACAAAATATCATTAGTGACTTTTTTTGCCAAAAATCAAGATATTATCATTATTAATGTTTTAAATTTATTTTTGATACAGCAGTAGACGATAACATAAGTCAAAACTGTATATTAAATATTTTTTAGAGGTTTAGAAAATTTAATCTCTTTTCAAACATTTCATAAAACAATGGTTTCATAATCAAAGGGCACATAACTTACTTATATAAGAAAGGTCTTTATTTGAAGGGGGATTTAGCCAGCGAGAGTCAATGGGGGCGTCAAAATTTTAAGATTTTCTTAAAATTATTTTTATTAAAATAAATTTTTGAAAATAATTGAAAAATTTATGAAATTTTGTATTTCTTTTGAATTTTTATCAAAAATTGTATTACAAACAAACAAATGTTTGCTGAAATCTAGGGGGGGTTCTTGAGCTTCGAAGGTAGGGTGTACAACCACCTTTACCCACCTTATGTATGAAAGGGCAGAAGTAGCGATGATTCTCTTTTATAACTAACCCATTTTAATCTAATATTCCATTGAGTTAATGCTCACAAACTTTCAAAGAATTGTCATGAGATAGAGATCTCTCAATAGACAGTCAAAGACTATCTAATGATGGAATGAGAAAATTTCATTAATTTCTAAATTCATTACTTACTATTGGTTTGAGCGAGAATTTAGTTGAGAGATAAAGTTGATTATAATCAAGTTTATGATTTTGATATTATCGAAATAAAGACAGTTATTATTTGATTAAGTATTATAATTATTATAATTATACCTCTATATAAAAGGAGTTGAGCTTCTGTTTGAGCCTTAAAGTATTTAATCTGATGCGTAACTGAAATATTTGCTTACGTATTAATACTAAACTATCTTTCAATAATTATATGACGACTGATTGTCCGACACGTGATGGCATTCAAATACCAGAAAAGATCTAATAATTAGAAAAGTAGTAGAATTAGATTTACAATAATTATAAGGGTTTTTCTTAGCTTTTTTTTATAACACACCCAGACTAGAGTCAGAGCTCATTTGATAGATAGATATGCATCAGAATGTAATGAAATAAATGAATTTTTCAATGTTAAACTCTTAGCTTTATTACTGCTTTCATTATATAGCAAAGTATTGGAGACAGGTTTGAATTAAATGCTAATTTTCAAGTCATAACAGGTTTTATAAATACATTTGCGCACATTCTTCTGCTTTTGTAAAAATTAAAAATTTGAGAAATAGTCTTTTATTAATAATCTCAAATCAAGTTCATTTTCGTCTCAACCTTTACTCTCACTCAAGTCATAAAATCTGCAAATTTTCGTTTCAAAGTTCTCTTACATCCCAACCGTTCAGTTCAGTCGCTTCTAAAAAGTTCATTACATCTTCGTTTATGTGATAACTTTTATGTGACATAACCTTCATTGAAATTATTATTTTCTGCAAATTATATTTATGAAATCAATTTTATCATGTTATTCATGACATTATGTGCAAAATTGGAACAGAAAGTATTAAAAATATAGATTACTTTTTAATTGTTTTAAAGTTTTTCAATATTCTTGAAGTAATAATATATGAATTTCTCGACAAACTTTCAGTTTTTGTCGATTTCGGCGTCTCCGGGAAGAGATAGACGATACTCATCGAGCTCGACGACCAGTTCTATAACGGGAAGACCCGCGTGGGTCGAAAAAGAATTAGCGGGACGTATTCGAGTGCCTCATACTTTCGTTGTTCATTCATATACCAGACCAACGATATGTCAACACTGCAAAAAACTACTGAGAGGTCTATTCAGACAAGGGATGCAATGCAAAGATTGCAAATTTAACGTACATAAAAAATGTATGGAAAAAACACCAATGGATTGTACGGGAGAAGCGCCTAAAGAATGGTCAGAAAATCCAGAGGATGATAGTCTTGAAAAAGATGACGATCGAAATGAATCAGATTTCGAATCTGAAAATTCTTATGAAAAGGGCAATGGATCACAAGATGATGAGTTCCAAAACAAATTACAACCCGTCACGTATGTATACAATTGTTTCTATTATAAGCAAACATTTAGAAAATTAGATTCATTTCTATTCCTCATTATATATCTCAATAATAACAAACGACTGTTTATTTTAGTGGCACGAGTAGTAGTATTAATAATATACCACTCATGAGAATTGTGCAAAGCGTTAAACATATCAAACGAAGAGGTTCTAAAGTATTGAAAGAAGGATGGATTAGTCATTACACTAATAAAGACAGTCTGGTATTAAATTTGTTTCTATTTCTTTCTTTCTCATTCTTGAGAATAAATCGATTTTGAAAATCTTATTAATATCTATGTTTTTCATTCAAATGCTGATTATAGCGTAAAAAGCATTATTGGAGACTCGATACTAAAGCGATTACAATGTTTCAAAACGAGGCCTCATCTAAATATTACAAAGAAATACCATTGTCTGAAATATTACAAATCAACTCAAACAGATCTAACGCTAACGCTGTTCTGCCCTTTTGTTTTGAACTTAAAATAGCAAACAGTGATATTGTTTATTATGTTGGAGAAGATTTTGAAATTGCAAAGACGTGGGAGAATGCGATCAGACAGTGCTTAATGCCTATGCCGGGCACTGACGGCAAATCTACTTCTGGTTCTAATATTGGTCAATCGGGTCATGCCTGTGAACAAAATAGTTCGATGGATATTAGTTTACAGTATCAGATATTTCCAGATGAAGTGTTAGGTTCGGGTCAATTCGGAATAGTTTATGGCGGAGTTCATAGAACTTCCGGACGTGCGGTCGCTATTAAAGTGATCGATAAATTACGATTTCCGACCAAACAAGAGGCACAACTCAAAAATGAAGTGTCTATTTTGCAAAATATTCACTATCCCGGAGTCGTTAATCTTGAAAAGATGTTTGAAACACCCGAACGTATATTTGTTGTAATGGAGAAACTGAAGGGAGACATGTTAGAAATGATATTATCGAGTAAACCCGGAAGGCTTTCTGAACGCGTCACTAAATTCCTTATATATCAGGTATTCTTTAATAAGTTTTAGAGCATAAAAACTTGTGTAATTTAAACAAATTAATAATGATTTAATAATTAAAATCAGATTCTGGTTGCGTTACGATATCTTCATTCACGCAATATATGTCACTGCGATCTCAAACCAGAGAATGTTTTGCTCTCTTCAGACTCTGATTTTCCTCAAGTAATTGATTCCTTAATTAATGTTCGTTATTATGATTCTAAAGAAGCTTTTTCTCAAATTAGGTTAAATTATGTGATTTTGGATTCGCTCGTATTATTGGCGAGAAATCTTTCCGACGAAGTGTTGTCGGTAAGTCTGCACTCACTTTCAGTTATACAATCAATTATTCATTCATCTATTCATTCATCTTAATTAAGATTAATTGAATTAATGAATCCATTAGACATTGATTTAAAGTTTTCTAATTTTGACTCATTTTGTTTAATTGAAAGGAACGCCCGCTTATTTGGCTCCAGAAGTTTTGCGAAATAAAGGTTACAATAGATCTTTAGGTAAATAAAATAAAATGATATTTTGATGAATAAATGTTGAATTATAATTGATTTTATGAATTGTAGATATGTGGTCAGTTGGGGTTATTATTTATGTAAGTCTTAGCGGAACCTTTCCTTTCAATGAAGAAGAAGACATATCGGATCAGATAACTAATGCAGCATTTATGTAGTGAGTGTTTACTATTGAATGAGTCATTATTTTAAACTATCAAATATTAACGACATGTTTTTCTGTCCATATAAATAAAGTCCACCCGAGCCGTGGAAGTCGATATCTACCGATGCAGTCGATCTCATAAGTAATTTATTACAAGTAAAAACACGAAAACGCTTTACTGTTGATAAGTCTCTGTCTTGTACTTGGCTTCAGGTTTGTTCTAAATATTTATTTAATTATCAGTTTATCATAAATTTGATTTCATTTGTCTAGGACTATGAAGTTTGGTGTGATTTAAGGGAACTTGAATTACAAGTGGGGTCGCGTTGGGTCACTCATGAGTCAGATGACGCCCGTTGGGAACAATTCCGAATCGATCATCATTTACCACCGCCTAAAATAGAAGCATTAGTTGGAAATGAAGATATTCAGGATGAGAACAACGAAAATAGCACTTCGAATATTAGTTTTAATCATCATAATCATAATCAACAGAACGGCACAAGTCCTTCAAAAATACGCCTTTAAAACTGCTTATCCTTATCTCGGATATAGTGCTCTTTTCATACAATTCATTCGCAGTTTAACATCACATTAAAACAGAATGATCTGTGCATTGACTACAGCTCAGCATAAATTTTACCACAATTTTAGATGTAAAAGATTTGTTCTGTGATTTACAAATCAAATTACACTTTAAAACACTTTGAATATCAAACTTAAGGGCAATAATTGTTCATTAAAGCAAACATTCGCCGAATTGTAAGTAATATTCAGTCAGAATAACTTTTTTCACTTTGAAGTTGAAAATAGAAATTCGACTGAAAATTACATCTTTGAGTAAATATTATTTGTTTTGTGCCTATAAAAGACTCGCCGATATATCAAACATAAAAAACTCCTTGACTTAAACCTCAATTTTAAATAATTGACATCTTTTAAGTTGTCTTCCAATTTGAAAGCACTGATCAATCAGAGCCTCAATTGCATAATGATATTAGTTTTAGCTTTTAGTACAACGATCACAACATTCTCTGACAATCTTTTAAATCCAACCAAAATATATTTTTTAACTAAAACACTTGTAAAGTTTTCTTCATTTTCATTAGGCTTTCACTACTTATATTCTCTGCATTTCATGTTTTTTTAAAACTTTTCATAATTTATTTTCGAGAAAAAACATTCCAAACTTTCAGCACAAATAGTATAATAAATGAATTAGAAAAATGATATTTTAGTTTTAAATCTTTTACAAAAAGTGGTGCTTTAAATGACATGAATTTTACAATTTTATTTGATTTCTACTTTCAATTCATGTTTTCAATACCATTCCTTGAAAAAAAAATCATTTACTTTTATTAATATGAAAAATAATTGATTGAAATTTTCAATTTTGAGAATTAAAATTTATTGTAAATATTTTCATTGGTTAAGGGATTTTGACATTTGAAAGAAATGTGTTTTTAAGAGACTAATTATTGTTCGTTAATAATTAAATGAAACCATTAAACCGAAAATTCTTATAAGAAATGTTATGTTCAAGAAGTTTTTGACTTTCAACTCTTTAGCTCATTATTCGGTCTTTATTATAATACATAAATTTCATTCATTAAATTGATTTTTAGTTTAAGTTTCCTATATTTAATTACTATTAATTAATTAAAAAATTGTTCTTATGGTTTTTGTAAGAAATTATTTACTTGAAACAGGTTTTCATTCAAATTATTATTAAACGTAGAAATTAATTCAATTTCATATTTAATTTTTTTTGTATTGAATTTTTTGGATTATTATTTTATATTTGGGTTTCAGTGTTGAAGAAGTGTTCGCACAATAACCGGAAATATCTAGAAATAGGAACACTTATCGGTTTTAACCAAATCTTAGTTTATATTTGAAACGGAAATAATAAAATCAATCATCGAAAGAGTTGACATTCATTTTTATGACTTTCATCGCTTCTCTAAGACAGGTATAATTGAATGCTTTTTCAAAGAATATCCTTAAGGATTATCTTTTTATTAAATATTCGAATAAACTAACAAACAAGAAAAATCAGAATTTTTTATCATGCTATGGATCAACTTTACACTTATCCAAAACTTCTCTGAATCCTTGAATTTATTTTAAGAGAAGAAAATAAGTGAAGTTTTGAACATAATTATAGATTAAATTTGAGAAATCATTTAGTGTTAATAAAAAACAAGATAAAACGCATTAAAATAAATCTGACTAAAAGTATTTCATTAACATTATTGATAGCCTTAATTGATCAAAAATGTTTGGCGTATAATAAAATTATGAATACAAAAAATTTGTAGCTTTGGCATAACTTTTATTGGTTTCATCAATGAAATACTGTCGAGAAATAAAGTCCTTCCTATCAGCTAATCAAAAGAAATCCCCTTTTCTTTATCAATTTTGATGAGAGGAGAACTATGAGTAAGAAAATTCTTATCTTTTATTATAACATATTATACCTTAAAAATATTAAAATAGAAAAAAATATACTTTTACTCTTTTGATGAGACTATTAGATTAGATCAAAATTTGAAAGTCTTCATTTCTTATCAATTACTTTATGACAGGAAGGACTTTATTTCTCGAGTGTAATTATATGTTTTTGAGGCTTTCAGTTAGATTAAAGGTGAAAAACTCAGTTTTTAAGGGGTTTCAAAGTAAATTCAATGGAATTAAACAATACGAAAAGCTCTAGATTTCTAAATCAGTTTTAATTGAGTCTATTTTAATGAAACGATGTTTTGTCTTAAAACGTATGTCAAGTACTTCCAAACTTGGATTGATTGTGTCTCAATATATTATGTTCAAGATATCAAAATTTAGTCAAATTCTATTTTTCCATTTATTAGTTATTGGGAAAACATTGTCTGAGTTTATTCTATTGAAACTATCAATACATCTATATATTTATCATTCAAAAATGTATATTCAATTTTTAATTAAAAATGGCTTAACTCTGCTTTAGTTATGAATTGAATTACGATTCAAAATAATATCGAACTTCAGGTCTCGAACCTGAATCTCTCCGATAACATGTCAGATCGCGTTAGACCTTAGGGACAGTTATTTTGATCCTTATTTAATAATTTAAACTGAATTATAGCAGAGAAAATCCCAGATAAAGTGCTGTATTATTTGTATTAATGAATGGATTGCATAAGAATTTAGATCTTCCGGGATATAAATTAAATGGAAGTGATATAGAAATTGTTAATATGCATAAACATCTAGGCATCACAATTGATAGTAAACTAACATTTAATTATCATATTAATACTATGGTTAGTAAAGCATATATAAAATGGGCCA
>JAQFXV010000111.1:0-36145 GCA_034694065.1 Camisia spinifer
ACCAGACAGAATAACTATTTTATATTATTCAACAAAGAACTCATTTCAATTAATGTAATGGATAGTTTTTCACAAATAAGTTTCCAAAAATAGTCAGAATCGAATTTTCTTTTTTTCTTTTATCAATAGTTAGTTTGATTGTTTGGTTTTTGAAGAATAAGTCATATGTCAAATAAATAAATCGAAAAAAGTGAAGTTGAATTAATCATGAAAGTTCTACAAGTTTTATAATAGTGAAGTTCATTAAAGTTAACAGATCTCAAAGTTTCCTGTTCTCACTTCAACTTCAATCTAACAATCCTAGTATACAAGCTATTCAGCAAAGGAGGTATTGTATACAATGTGGATTCCTTAAAAAGAAAATATGACTTAAACTTCTGATTCTTATCTCACAAATTATGTTTTAGCAAAAATGATGAATGAATGCAAGTTTATGAACGATTGAGTTGAAAAAGTGCTAAGAATTATCATCAATTAAATTTCTTCAACATTGTTTTGTCTAATTCTCACTCTCCCTATACGCGAAAAAATAAACTCAATTCAGGTAATTCTTTAAAATATTGTTTTCAGAATTATTCGTCTGCAGCTAAGAAGACTTGTAATCGCAACAAATCAATTCAACTATTAAAAGCTGAATTATATCGATTTGTATTTCGTTTTATGTAAGTTGTGTGAAATAAAAATACGAAGTATATCACTGTATTTACTTATATATTAAAAATAAGGCAATAGTATTGCGAAAAAAATTCAATCTTTGCAATAAAAATGAATATTTGAAAAAAGATTGCTATATTCAATTATAATTTATAACTGTAATCAAATCAATTTGTTTAACATTGTGAATAACTTCCGCTTTAAAATGCATTTCTTTAGCTTAAAAATTAAATTTAATTTCTGGTTCATGAAAGTTTTTTAATTTGGCTTAATTTACTGTAAATTATTTCATGTTTTTTTCATTCGCGATTCTGTTTTAGATAAAAGAAATAACATCACAATTGATATATAAATGGTATTTTTGTGATCAATGATACACTTAAGTCAATTCACTCAAATTTGTGAACAACTCAGAACTTTAAAATTTTTAGTCAAATCTTGTTGAAGAGGTTGTTCTCTGAAATTATTCTAAGTATTAAATTTGAAGAAATGCTTCAAATAAGTGCTGAAAAAATTACTTAATTTGAATAAAAGCCTTTTAAAAACTAAAGTATTCATTGATTCGTTGAAAAATATGCATTAGTTGTGAGAGAAAATATAGTACACTTTCTTCAGAAAAAATTGAATCATTTTTCAAACTTATTTAATGATTCAGAAAATTTTCTGATTCGTGTGCATTCACATAACAAACTTAATACACGATTTTGTTATTAAAGTTAAATTCATAGCAATGAGAAGACTGAATATACAATATTTAAGAGATTCTAATCTAAAATGCGATTACAATTAATTTAAAAGAGAATTTTCCCCATTAAAGGCAAAATGGATTCTGAAATGTTAAGAAAATTGATAATTTAAAACTTTATTTTTCAGAGTAAAGCCATTATATAAATGCTTTCTCTATATTTTTTGTACAATAAAATGAAAAAGTTTTTTCCAATCACTTTAGAAGCGGATAAAAAATAATTTGGCCACTCATGGAATGTTTCAATATTGATAAAAATTATAAACATTTCTGAACTAATCGCTAAAAATGAATAATTTTCTCATTTGAAAGATAATTTTTAGCTATAATGTGATTCAAAGATTCCCACAAGAAATTTAATAATTCAGCAGAAAATTGTTGATCATATTAAAAAAGTTTATGATAAGAATATGAATAATATAGTAGTAATGAATAAATGAAATTCATACTCAGTCGATACTAATATGAAAAAATAGTTATTTTTACTATTATTTAAAGAAGAGGAATGATAAGTATATAATCGTAACAATAATCATTGTTGAAAATGATGGTCCTATAGTATTAGCAATTTGTACAATATATTATATGATGCAAAAATTCGAAATGTAAATAGGTTTTAGGCAAAAAGCCAACAGTTTTACTGTATATACACTATTTTGATAATAATAATAATTAATATTGTAAAATACTTCTTATATCATGTGAACTAAGGGTATGACAATAGCCGTTAAGATAAATGGCACAATACATATAACATACATATATATAAACTTATATATAATTTTATACAAAAATAATAGTGAAATTATATCAAAAAAGTATTATCGATGGCTAAAGCATATTATTATGACATCAAATTAAATACTGAATTACATAATTATAACTCCTTCGTTGCCATAAATGGTCTCATATTTATAGTACAATTGATGTATATCAGGAAAAATGAATGCAGACATTTATAATGGTGTTTCGTGTCGTTTATACCTACTGTGCAGCTGAAAGTCTCGCGAACGGATTGGGGCCGCAGGAGTTCTCATATTATTGACGGGTCCTCTAATTATTTTTGGAACAGCGCTTATTTCGTAATCATCCTGATTAATGTCGGAATCAACATCTCCGTCATTACTTGAATTGGACTCAACGTTGGCGTGAAAGTGTTCATTTGGTAATGGCTTACGAATACGAGGCTTACAGACAAGACCATCTGCAACACCATTGATTGGAGCGCTCGCACCGGTAACGGTACCATTTCCTCTATAGTACTGGAATTCTCGCGGCAATGTATAAGAACGAGGTAATGAAACTTGACTATCAATGTCTGATTGAAAACGATTTGCATGATTATTAACTTTTAAATCTCTGTTCAAAGCATTTTTAGCGTTTCTTTGCTCTATTGTTGATGGGTTTATCCCTACTCTACAACAATTATCTTCTTCTTCTTCCTCCTCCTCCTTAGAAGAGACTTCTAGTGGCACTTTTAATAGTCGTGATTGAATGGGCGGTAATACACAGGACGGATAGTCATAATAGACTCTACTATTATCCAAATAATGTGGGGATAAAAGTACTTCAGGAGTTTGTGATCTTAATTTAATTCTTCTATAAACGGGATGATAATAGTAATGATGAATACCACGATTGCCTAATGGAACAAATGGGGCATTAGAAGAGTTTGCAACCCAGGGCTGTTTCTTCGCTTGTGGAGCAATAGCTTTATGTATAAGAGGAGGCGATTCTATTCTATCTAAAATGTGTGGCTTAAGCTTTCCCTGTTTTATCTCTTCCTCTATTTTCTTCAATTGCATGAATTGTTGCTGTTTTTTCTCTTGTAATTTCTGTTGAATGTTAACTCTTGAAACGGAATTAGTTTTGGGCTCTTTATTGACAGTCGTTGGAGAAGTCGAAGGAATGATTAGTTTGTTACTGAGTTGGTGCAAATCCGTTAAATTAGCGACAGGTGAAGGAGCTATTGTTGATGAAAATGGATGCTTAGCTGGCAGTGTCAGAGGGGATGAGGCAATAGTGGGTGAAATTGATTGCGAGTGCAAAAAGCCATTCGTTAGCTCTGATTTCTTCCAAAAAGCTGTAGGACTCGGCACTGGCGGAGCTTTAATTATTTTGGTGACACTCTTATTACTTTGAAGGCTTCCGAGATTATTAGATGAGGGGGAGCTTATTGTAGAAGTAATGGTATTGAGAGCGTTGGGGGCACTCATTGTTGGATGTGGTGGTGGTATAAAACTGGACGGCTTTTTCTTCTTTCTTTTTAAGGCTGGATTAAGACGACAATTAAATACACCCGGAATACCAGTAATCACTCCATTAGGTGTAGAACTCGTGAGAGAGATCGGCATTTTTCTGTCACACGTCGTGTTCGTCAGTCCATTCAATCTTCCATTTAAGGCACTATTACTATGAATGTTATCGTTATACTGTTGATGACCGTGTTCTGGACAATGGCTGACAGCGTATTCTATCTGATCGTAATGTGTCGCTAATAAAGTATGTTTGAGATGACGAATGTGGAAGAATTTATAGTAAAGTATCATGAAAAGCATTCCTATAGCAAATCCGCCCCAAACTAACAAGACTGATATGTTCTGAAACCAAGGAGTACTACCAGTTTTTAATGCAATACATATTGATAGTAAAAGTGTATTTTCGAGAAACATTGTCGAATAGAATGCTATCATCTTATTCCGTGAGTTATCCTAATTTAATAGACAGTGAATTTTATTTTAAGTTCAAAGCACTCATAAGATTCCATATAAAGAAAATAAAAATGCATTTATGTTGATATAAAGAGTAACATAAACTTACTTCTTGCATATTTATGTAGCAAAATATATAAACCCATGCGACCAAACATGAATAGCAAATTCTTTTGATGAATGATATCTTTTCACCATAAAACAAATTTTTTGGTGATAAAAGCCAGAGAAGCATTGAGAACCAGTGCAGGATAATCACTGCAAACACCCAATAACTATATATTGTTGCGTAAACGGTCAATGCTATCACACGTGAACTTATGGTCCTGTAAAAATACAGACAGTTTTATTAAAATCATAATATTATTTCCATTGCAGTGCTTTGATTGACACCTAGTTTTAGATTCATTTTTTAAGATTACAGACTTTCCATTAACTTTAACGAACTTTATATCGAAATATAGATCTACAAAATTCATGAATTCTCAAAACGCATTTAGATATTCCTGAATTCAACTCTCTTTTTACTTAAAAGCTCACTATTTATTATTTCTTTAAACTAAAATATTTTAGTGTTCAATATGTAAATGTCAGAAAAATATGATACAAAACGAAATGATACCAACTTCTGCTCGATTATGAATTGCAATTCTATCGAACTATTTCCTAAAGGGAATGGTGGTTACATTGGTTTAGGAGTGTGTTCATTGAAATCGAGTCCAATTTCAACTGAGACCGGCTTTCATATTATTTTTCATTATTCATAGAATATTTTAAATTCTAATGCATTAACTATTCGACTGTTTAGAATCTATATAATGTTTTGAGAATTTCTGAATTTCATCCGCTTAAAAGCATTGATGCGTTTATATAAATGTCAAATAAATTGTAAGACTACTCAAGTTTAGAACCATTAACGCAAACATTGAAGTTGTATGAAATCTTCTACTTTTAAATTTATAAACTTTATATGGTTTTGATGAGAAAAATAAGTTTCACTAAACATTTTAATGCTATTTAATGCTGTACTAAGTTCTATGTCTTATCGAATACTTTACATTTTGATTCTTGTGTTCAGAGAAATTTTTATATATACTTAATATAGTGAAAGAAATTTTTCTGTAATTTTAATTTTAAACAAAAACTAATTAAAACTTATGTATTGTGAAAACCTTGAGTTTAATGAATAGCTTGAGGTATTGAAAACTTAAACGAAATATTTACTGTTTATTATTCTTAATACCTTTTGCAAAAAGAGAAAACTTAAAAGAATGAACAAATTGATTGAAGAATAAAAAGAAATTGAAAACAAACCCTAAACGCCAGAAGAATTGGAATATGACACCGAGCCAGGTGAGCACCAATTTATGAATGTTATGTGTCCTCACATTCTTACTAAATGAAGCCAAAGCCCAACAAAGACTGAATAGCGATAAAAATATCGATATTATATTCAAGTCTGTGATTTCATCCGCAGATTGTTTGAGACATAATAAGTAAACCTAAATGAGAATAAAAGAAAGTTATGTTTGAAATAAGAATTGATGAGAAATAAATAATTAATAGATGATAACTGACTTGTATAAGAAGCATAGGCGCTGCCTCACAGAATGCATGAACCATTCGAAGTACACACAAATCTCTAACTTCATGTTTAACAGATGACAGATCAACGGGAATGAATAGCTTAAAGTAACGCCAAAGAACACCACATAAAAACACGTGAATTGTTACAACACAAACGCCTTGAAACTCAAACAAATTAACTGTTTTTTCTTTGCTCTTATGTGTATACCAACGAAGTGATAATATTTGGCTAATAAGAGCTGAGAATAGTATTAAAGAGAGAGTGACTGCAAGCCATAGTGTCTGGTGTTGAAGATATAGTGTATAAGCGGTTACCGAATCGAAAACAACATCACAAAAATATGCGGCCAATGATATTATGTTGAATAATAAGTCACATAATGGCAAAAATTCTTGCGAATAAATAATATGCTCGTGAAAGTATTGAGGTATTTGATTATCATTTGTAGTCTGATATGGATGTGATTGATGTGATGGCGATTCACTTAAATATGGTGGAAGTGCTGATGATAATGGCGGTAATGCTGGCAATGGAGATGAGGTGCCATTACCTGTGATACAGTGTGATTGTGATTGAGTTTGACAATGATTATGATTCAATGAATGCTGGCTTTCAACATGATTCAAATGGTTACCATTCGCAAGAGTTGGTTCCATATAAATATTGGAATCGGTGTTCATTTGATTTGTTAGTGAGAGTGCACTTGTCATTGCATTTGTCAATAAATGATTGTTGTTTTGATGAACAGATACTCCATGACTCCGATTTGGATAATCTTGAATTAAAGTTTCCGAACACATCACCCATTTATATGAATTTAATGAATTGACAACAATTAAGTAACATAATAATAGCTGAAATTGGATAAGACTGTTGAGAGTTTTGAACACGTTATGACACGCGAAACTTTTGGCTTTTAGCACATTAATTAATTTCAAAGCTTGTCTTTCAAACTATTGCATTCAAAACTTTCTTATCACATCTTTATTAAGTTAGCAAATTATCAAATAATTGTTTGTCATTTATTTAATTAACTAAATTAATAGAACTAATGCTTAAATTGTATCGAATTAAATAAGTTTAATAACAAAGAAAAAATGCCAAAATATGAAAATAGAAATCCTGGCCTCACAGTTGGGAGCCATAGGTATACGGCAGGCATTATAGTAATACAGGTAAGGCTGAGGGCAGGTAAGGCTGCACCCTGTGGGTCAAAATATGCATGGAATGTGGATCGCAATTTGGCATTCAGGACGACGTCATACCAAGAATAAGTCGGGTTAGACTTCATTCCTTAAGAATACAATACAGAAGTTCTTCTTTCTATAATTCACTTCATTTCTCTATTGATTATGAAAATACCTGTACTGTCATGTTATTTACGAGGTATGCAATCATATAACTAAATAAGTTTCTGATATGCAATATATGCCTTCAAATGTCATTTAATTATCGGTTTAGATTAATTTCCAATATTTAAGTACTTTTTCATCATTAAAGCAATTATGAAAGAATGCAAACTCTTTTAGAAATGCAATAACACATTGAATTCCAATGTTTACACATTAGATATAATATTGAGATCTATTCGTTTCAAAAGTTATCATTTTAATTGATAACTTATTAAATGAAACTTATTTTATAGAAATTCCCAAAATTCTTTCTTAGCACCAGAAAAGCTAAAAGTTATTTATTTTGAGAGCACCTAAAAGTTTGAGTTTTAAACTATGTTATTGTGACATATTTTGAAGGAAAGTATTATAAAATGACATATTTTCATGTCATTACTTGTGATAAATTTCAAAATTCGTAACCAATGCTTAAAAAAGTTTTTGAGCTTAAATATTGTGCAATCAATCTTCTGATAAATTCAATTTTTGCAGTCATATCGAAAAATCGATTGAATAGTAGTTTTGAAACATACATAAAAATACTTTTAAATTAAAAAAAAGAATCCATATTATGACAGATATGATTCTTATCTTAAAAATAACTTTATATCTGCTTAAAACTTAAAATTGTGATTATTTTACAACATATTTAATTTTTTCATTCAATATTTTGTTTGATTGATTTTATCATTAATATTAAAACCATCTGAATTGACTTCAGGGAAAATTGTTAAATTTTTGATGCATTTCTGAAATTTTGCATCAAAACCAAAATCTAACGAAATGAGAGAAAATTGAATGATTTAAAGCTATAAAAAGCGAAACTAAAAGCCTATAATTATTAAGCTTTGGTATAAAGTTCATACATTAATTACGTTAGACTAAATGGGTTGGTTGAGTCTCAGGGATTTAGCTTGAATGAGGGGCTTAGAGTCCTCACACATATGTAAATATGCATAACATAGGGTGGGGTAACAACAATAGTTTTTGCTTAGCGTATTTATGTACTCATACCTAAACTTATTATTAATAATATTTCTACTCAAATGTTATCCCAATTTCTATTGGTTTGAATAATAATTACAAATCACGTGACAATTAAAATACTACTCTATTCGGCACTTAAAACAAATCATTGCGTTTAAAGTTTAAGAATTATTAATTGAGTTTAATTAAGATCTGAAAAATAGTTCAAAAACAAAAACACAATTCTGGAGTTTATAAAAAATATAAACTACTTTAACTCCAATTTAGTACCAATTGTTCGAACTTTTCTTAGTTATAAGTTCTGATTGACTGTGATTGAGATAAAATTTAGAAATTTGAACTAAATATAAATTAGTGACTGAATGAAAGTTTAATGAATCGAAACAAAGTATAACTAATATTACAGAATGTTAAACAATATTTGAATTAACTTTTTTATAAGCCATTATAAAAACACTGTTTTTACACAATAGCCTTATTTAAAAGACATGTATTATTAAATTACAGGTAATTATGATAAGTATTACCTGTTTTTATAATTAAAATTGAAAGATATTATTAATTAAAACCCATATTTAGAACGTGACTGAGTTTTTGCCATTTTATTGACCGCCCACTGATTTTTCAGTTCGACTTCACGTTGTTTTGCTTGAAATGCCAAAAAAGTGATTTGATGTTTACGACGAGCCGTAGAAGTCGGTTGAACTCCATTATAAGGCTCTTCTTTCTCTTCACTTATTGTTTTCAACCAATCTTTAGAATCACTCAAATGTTTGTTAACATCGATGTCTATTATTTCTATGTCTTGAGCCGACTCTTCACCAAATTTAGATGCGATTAACTTTTTATAAGTTATATCATTAACATTTGGAATGTTATCAGTTGAAGAAGTGCTACAATTGGTATTCAATGTCTCATTTTTCACATATTCTTCGTATATCTTCTCATTCAATGCTTCTCTCGATTCAGGCTTTGGTCCAAATTCTTTCTCATTTAATGTAAATTCTTTATTATCAATATTTTGATTGAAATCATCACCAGTTTTATCATCATTAAAAAAATAGTTAACTTTTTGGTGAGAATTATCTTCGATTTGTTGAAAACTTTTAGCAATAGATTTATTGAATAATTGTTTTGGAGCCGGAATATTAGGTTTAGGTTTTGCACGAATTAATGATTGAGGCATTAATGACTTACTTATAGACGATATCGTATTCTTAGGCTTTGGCAATAGAGACGAGAGACCGGTTCCAGAACTCGATTTCTTAATTCTCTTCGATTTTTTAAGTTCTTCATCGCTATCATTATCTTCATTGTAATGCTTAAGAGACGGAACGGATATTCTTATGGGACCCGAACTCGACTTATTTACTATAATATCATTTAATGATGTCGTTGGAAGTGATACTCGAGAAGAAGATGAGGTTTTCGGCGCTGGAAGTGATGAAAACAAATTCGTCTCTCGAATGGTCTCTTCATTGGTCTCATCTCTAGATTTACTCGATTTTGATGTTTGTGTTGTTAATACTTCTTTAAAATCATTATCATCTTGAAGGTCATCATCACTTGAGTCATAATTTACTAAAGCCATCATTTGTTTCAATTATTTAATCAAATAATTCAATTGATTTATAATTAAAAATAGTGTTCAACTCATTAAAAGGTTTTCAATACGTCATAAAATAGTAAACAATAAGTAAACAATAATAATATAAGACGTAATTTATTTCAATACTTGTGTCAAATCCTAATCAATGATGAGTTGTTCACTTGTCTTAATATAATTTAAAACAATTTTTGTTATTTATTAAATAATCAAAATTTAATTAAAAGATAAAATTTAAATAAATAAATAGTAAAACAATGGGTTTATGCAAATGTCCCAAAAAGAAAGTCACGAATCAGTTCTGTTTTGAACATAAAGTTAATGTTTGCGAGCATTGCATGACTTCTAATCATCAAAAGGTATTTATCTATAAAAAGATAATTTGTATCAATATTTATATAATTATTATTATTTATCAATATTTGTGTAAACAATTATTTAATAATTGTATAGAAAAAGTTTGTTTGAATGGAATTGGTTTATAATAAATTATAATTGAAATGTTTATAATGTATTTTTACCGGTAATTAATGTGTTTCAGTGTATTGTTGGACCATATCTTCAATGGCTTGAAGACAGTTCTTATACATCTATCTGTACTTTATGTCAACAAAGTTTGTCATCACAAGAATGCGTTCGTTTGCTTTGTTTTCGTGAGTTTCCAATCAATTATACTTTTATTAATCAATTTATTAATACAATTAAAGCTCAAAATAAACTTTTGGTGATTTAATAAATTTAGATATATTTCACTTGAATTGTCTGAATCAATACGCAAATGAGTTGCCCTCAAACACAGCTCCAGCTGGTTATACGTGTCCGACATGTCACAGACCATTATTCCCTTCGAATACAGCTTCGAGTCCAGTGGCAGTCAGTTTACAGACAACCCTTTCAGAAGTGAGTTGGGCTCGAATTGGTCTCGGAATGCCATTAATCGATTCAAATGATAGCTCTTATAATCAATCAAATGAAAGTACACTTCATTCAAACGCGATGAATAGCTCTCATTCTGTGCCTCAAGTGGTTCATCACAATCCTATATCTTCTTCATCTTCTGTTCCGATTCCTCTCAATAATATCGCCAATTATATCACTTCTAATAATGATTCGAATTTTGGAATGACTTCTGCGAGGAATAAGAGCTATGATAATGAACACGAATCGAGAAAATCATTGCTCGATATCGATGACGATAAATATAGGAATAAGTCTCCGATGGAATTCATCTCTCGATGGCTCAGGTCTTGATTTATAAGTTATACAACTTTGACATAAATAATTTAATCTATTGTTTATCTCGTAATTATAGATCGCATTCAACATTTGTGAAGAGACGAAATATTCCTGCTTTCACTTATAGACGTTTAATAATAATCGGGATTTTATTATTTTTAGGACTTTGTACTTTAGTTCACTATTTCCTCAAGTTTGGTCGAGAAAGTGCAGAACATGACCCTATGTTAGACCCGAGATTCAATCCTAACATTCGTAATGAAGAAATAGAGAGATAACTAACGATTTTAAACTTATTATTAGTTATTTTATTAATAATAATCAAAGTGATAAACTTTTCTTACTTATGAAGTAAAGAATATTTTATTTCAAATATTTTGATCAAAAAATAATTATAATATTAGATAATATTTGATTTTTAAATTTGTAATCAATAATAATATATAATCAATAGTTATAGTAAATTATATTTTAAATGATTTGTATTGTTTTTAACGAAATCTAACCAAACATTATCGACAACTAAATTATAAGTAATTTCTTGAAACACTTGACTTCGTGAACATTCTTTAAAACCAAATTTAATAAACATATTCTGCGAGTTATTATTATTGAATTTAATTTTAGCGATAAATTGTTTGACTTGAATGAGGTCAACAGCGAAGCGCATCATTAGAAGAGTTGCTTCTTTTCCTTTACCTAATCCTCGATGCGATTCTTCGGCAATCATTACTTCAATTTCAGCGGTTTTACATTCAATATTGTCATCAAAAAAGAGGTTTACGTCACCAATCATTGAATCGATTTCGCTGTTTGTGGTCTCAAATAACTGCTTATCGAGTATAATAAAAGTAGACTTATTTGAATCGTTGTTCCACTTCTTAAGCATTTTGTACTCATCTTCTAAAGAAAGCGGTTCAGAGCCTGTCAGGTATTGTAAACTCGAACATTGCATCCAATTATTATACTTAATGACATGCATTTCCCGATACGGAACTAAAACTACTTTTTCACCTAATATTTGTCTATTTTTCATAAATGAATTGACACACATTTTGTTAATTCAATTAAACATTCACTTTATTTATTGATATTTAAGTCTTTATAAAATGTCTGAAACAATCATCAGTTTGAATAACAAATCAAATTAACTTTTACTTTAATTCTTTGACTTGAAGTCCGGGTGGAAGGGATTGTTTCAATTTTTCAGCCTTTTCTCTATCCTGAATGACTAAAGTGAATAAATATCGACTACACCTCACTTTGAATTTAACGTTATCTTTATTTTTCTTTATTTTCACTGATTTGGCGTCTTTTCTTCGCGCAGTCAATAAAAAGTCTTTAATTTCCTTAATCTGTTTCGGCATCTCTTCTAACGATTTCACAACAATTCGAATCTAATTTCAATTAAAAACATTTTAAGTCGAATCCAAAATTTAATTATTAATTAATTTATTGAAAAACTCACCAGAAAATCAAAATTTAAGTTAAAATGAACGACACGTTTGATTGAAAGGAAGAAAAGGAAAAGGAAATTGAATTTTGTATAATAAATAAATGTTTACAATACTATTGATCGCTTGGCAACCATTGGCGCCAATTATTAACACAACTTTTGTTTATGTTTTTCATATGTTTTTATGTTTCACCAATTTTCTGATTTAATATCTCTCTGAAAGTTCAATTGAATTAAATTTTTTATTTAAATAATAATTATTTATTGAAAAAATGGTTTCATTAATATGTGACGAAAAATTAAAAGAAGAGTTAAATGATTTTTACCATAATATTGACGATAATGTTATACAAAGACGTGAGCATTCATTTGAATTAAAACTTTAATTAATGTTTCATTGATTTTAAGTTACATAAAAACTGAATAATAACTTACATTTCAATAATTAATAGTGAAAGAGTTGTGTATAATTCATGACATCTCTGAAGAGTATATTTGCGCCCAATTGTTGGCTTTCGTGACAAAATGGGATCACAAAGAACTCAATCTTTCACTTATAGATCAGTTTCAAACAGAATCGTTGGATAAGAAGGCAATCACTGATCAGAGAAAGGCCTCGAAGGCTAATAAAGTTCACAAAAAGTTTGAAACCGATATTGAGTTAAAGCAAAACCAAAATATTAAAGCATTGAGAGAACAATTCATGGGTTTTAATGATATGAATGAGAGCTTAAATGTTAAACAAACGACTCAAGTATTTAAGTTTATGTCTATTTATTGAACAAATTGTTAATTCATTTTTATTTCATTTAATAGATAATGATTGCAAACGATGAACGCAATGATAAAACCCTTGAAATTGATGATAAAGTGGAAGAAATGGATTTCAATATCAATAAAACTCCCGAAAAATCAATAGTATCTCAAAGTTGTGAAACTCTTGACGTGTGTTCAATGACAACACCTATTTGTTCATTAAACGAATCAATCAATACTTCTTTAAAGTTAGTATTTTTTTTAAAACTTATGTCAATTAAAAAGACTAATAATTTGAATTTTCACTTAACTTCAGAATTGATATTTGTGGCAATTCTAATATAATTTGCTATTTCGGTAATTCTTATTCAGACGAAGACTGGAAAAATAGGTCTAAAAATAAGCTTAAAATAGAATTTTATGATAATTCGCTGGCATTGACGACTCCTTACAAGTTTATGTCACTTAAAATTTCTGAATCAAACGAAATAATGAATGACTATATCGACGAATTTTCTGAAGCTATACGTAATAAGTATGACATCGATTCTTGGGCTCAATTCAGTGTCGAAACTGCGACAGAAAGTTATTATATCGGAAGAATTCGTTACGATTGGGATAAACATAAATTGGATGACAAATCAGTTATGTTTGAGGGCTCTTCTTATATAACTAATAACGAAACAATAGCTTTAGACTTATCCCGATTGAGTCAATATTCTCTATTTCCGGGTCAAGTAATGGCCTGTAAAGCTAGTAATGAATTGGGAAAAACTTTGATTGTTAGAGATATTATTGACTTCGAAAAGCTTATATCTTATCCTAAACTATCTCCTATTCTAACAGAACCACTCAATTTAGTAGTAGCTGTCGGTCCGTTCACTAAATCAGGATCTCTTAGTTATGAACCATTGAAAAGCCTAATGAAATATGTGAAAGAGTACGAACCCGACTATCTTATTATAATCGGACCTCTTATCGACTCTATCAATGATAAACTTTTATCTACTGATGAAACGATTGAACAAATATTCAAAAGACAAATGCGTTTCATTAATGAAGAGCTGATCACTATTAAAACCGAAGCAGTTATTATCCCTTCGGTCAGAGATATTAATACTTTCAGTGTTTTGCCAACAATGCCTTTCAATACATTTAAATCCACTAAAATGTACTTTCATTCCAATCCATCTCTTATTAATTTAAATGGAGTTATAATAGGAATCACTTCAACAGACGTTTTGTTACATCTAAGTAAAGAAGAAATTTCTGTGTAAGCATTGATTTTTGATTATTAATTCATTAAATTATAAGCGTTTAAATAATTTTGCGTTCAATTTTAGTGGTCAGAGCACTGATAGAATGTCCAGACTTTGCAAACATATCATTTGTCAAAAGAATTTTTACCCAATATTTCCTCCAAATAATGAAATTAATCTGGAATTTACAAAATATGATTATTTACGACTTCCCGTTACACCACATCTACTTATACTTCCATCAGATTTAAAACAGTTTGTGAAGGTTTGTCTCATGACTTGCATATTAATTAAATAATTAAAGATAAAGTTTATTATAAATCAAGTTTATTAAAATTTACAGAACATTTCGCGATCAATAGTCATAAACTCCGGCCGTTTATTCAAAAATAATTTCGCTCGCATTAGAATCGATCCGATTGAAGAAAAGTCATACAACGGGTCACTTGAAAGCTATACAAATGTCGAAATTGTGAAAATGACAGATTAATACTGTATATAATTATGTTTTATTAAAAAATGTCATCAAATGTAAAACTAGAAAATGTATAGACGATAAAAATAATAAATAAAATCCGATTTAAGCGGCATTTAAAAGATCAAAAATACTCTTCTTGTTGTCTTTTTTAAAATTTTTGAGTTTTTTATTCGGTTTCATCGATTGATTTTTTGGACTTCGCTTTGAAATAATAGTTCTCAAGCGTTCGTCTCTAACCACAAAACTGGCCAAAGAATTCATTTTTTTGGGCTCAAAGCCTTTGTTGATTCCGTTCAAATCAAAGTTTAGTTTGAATTTAGATTTAACTGACTTTTCATTGTCAACATTTGAAGTCGAATCTGTTTCTTCGTTTAACATTTTCAAAGCAGGAGTTTTAAAATCTTGTTCGTCATCATAGCCATAGTCATCGTCTGAGTCTTGATTCTTATATTGGTTCTCAAAATCAGAATTTCCACCAAAATTCCAGCGAAATTTCTTTTCTCTCACTTTTCCGTCTTCGTGAAGATCTCCGTCTTCTAAATACATTTCTTTCATAATAAGAAGTTGTCTCTTGTCCTCATCCAATACATTCTTACTAAAAACATATAAACAATTAGTTAAAAACATCACATAATTATTTATTTGACTTACTTATGAAATCTTTCGATTTGATCTTTTATTTCATCATCAGATGGAAGTTCTTCTTTATCCTCAAAATCCTTTAAGTCTTCGTAATCATCTTCATTATCTTCTTCATCACTACTGACTTCACTTCCAGACAGTTCTGCTTCATCTTCAATAAATCCTTTTCGAAGTTTCGCAATGTCTTGTTCTTCTTCTTCACTAAGATATTCATCATCAGAACCTTCGGCTTCAGTTACTATCAATTCTTCACTATCAGTCTCATAATTGGCTTTTGAAGTTTCGTTTTCACATTCTTTATGAGAGCCATTGGAAGACTTTAAATCATTTTCATTATCAGATTCAGAGCCATCGAAAGGCTTTAAATCATTAGCATTTTCGTCATCAGAATCATCGCTATCACTGTCGACATTAAATGCTTTTCCAATTGGTTTATTACTAATGAATAATTCATTGTCGTCTTCACCCACCTCTTCTTCACAACTCATTTTCGGAACATTTGATGAGAACTCTCCCGAACACAGGTCTAAAAGTTCTGTTCGAATCAGTTGTGATTCCGTTTCATCTGTTTTTAAATCTCTTTCTTTAGTCAGCATTTCTAAGTCATTGTTATTATAAATAGATCTGTATTTTGGTTGAGTATTAAATGGAGACAAAGCTATGTTTTGTGTCGCAAACCTTTTTGGAAACGATTCATTCAATGAAGTGTTAAAACTTTCATCCAATTCATTACATTTTTCTATATCTTCTACAAATGATTCATTATTTGCTTCATTTTCATTAACATTATCTTTAACTTCATTTTCATCTGAAATATTCAATCGTTGATCGAATTCATCATTCATTTGTTTTTTTCTCTTCAAGTGATGGCAAACGTCAGATATTTGTTCCTCTTCTGCCTCATTATCAATAAATGGATTGCAATCACTTTCATTGCTCTCATTTTGGTCATCGATTTCACTCATGTCTACTTCAGAATTATCTTCACATTCATCAGAATTGTCTTCATTTTCATCACAAACCGATTCATTTTCCTCATCATTATTATTAATATTCGTGTTTTTCGAGTCATTTTCCTTATCATTAAGTTGTTCTTCATTTTCCTCATCTTCTAATTCAAGACATTCTTCGTTTTCTATTTGATCACTAATTTCTTTATTCTTGAAGAACTCCATTCTTTTATTTTCTAATTCGAGTTTCATATTATTCTTAATTTCAGACCATTTATGAATTGGATTACATTTACGTTTTGGACTTTTATTAATATCAATATTTAAATGTTGATTAAGTGATGAATTTATGTTATTATGAGATAATAATCTATCGAATAAACTGTTTGAAGAACTCTTTGTTTCAAATATAATAAAATCAGATTTAATACAATTTGATGTCTTAAGAGGTGGTGCGTTCTTAAGCGCCGATCGAATCATTTCCTGCACTTTTGACAACTTTTTAATAGTCGGCAATTCATCCATCACTTTATTTAATTGAAAAAAAACTGTTTAAAACACGATTATTATTAAGTTTATAATAAATATAAAGTTAATGTTTAATCGATTGAATATAAATACAAAAATGCGCTTAAAATACAAATCAAATGATAGCAAATTCGCGGCAAAGCGTAAGTGCGTTCATAAATGACGACTAATAATGATTGACATTAAAGATATGCAATGAATCTGATTGTAGTTAAAGGGGTTTTATTTAAGTTAATAATTCGTTTAATAAATTAGTTTTGTCTAAATATTAACATTATATATTGATACATAAGTTTGTCATGTGTTATGACATCTTTATGTCAAATGCATTTTTAGACACATTTATAGCTTTAAACTTTCCATATGTTTAAAGATAAACATTAACTTTCTTTTGAAATAATTCTCTCAAAACTGTAATATTTAATTATTTTTAATTGTTTACTTATTGTTGTTTATGTTGTTTTTCAATGATATATAAATTATTAAAATTAATAAAAATAGTTCAATACTTCATATTGTATGTAAATCATTGACACAAAATTAAAAGACAATTTTGTTTAGGTATCAAATCTTTACAAACTTAAAGTCAAGTCATTGTGAGTCTTGTTTTCAATTGTTATATAAATTGCATGTAATTCGAAAATTCGCTCTCAATTGATGTCATATTTATTTATAATTACTAAACATTATCTCAAATCATTTGCAATTTAAAAATAGTTTTTATGGAGTATTGCATTTCACACTTAAATGATTTGTAATATTATTTTACATGAAATCATAATATCAGATAAGATTATTAACAAGAATATTAACTCATTATTTTGTCTTTATTTGGCCTAAAATTCCATTAATTTAGTAATAGTTAAAAATGATTTCTTGGTAGTAATGAGTCATAAAATTGAATATTAGTTATTGAATAAAAGTTGTTACAAATCTAATATTTTCTAAAACTATTTCAATTGAATTGTCAATCATTTGGTCTTATAATCTTAACAGTATTTATTCTGAATTATTTTTATTATAAAAATATCGATAATTGAGAGTCATTTTTAAGTGATTCAATTTTATTAATTTAAGGGTAAGTTTGACTTAAGTCTTATGTATTTAACAGAACTGAGTCTTAATACGATTTTATGAACTAATTTGCTTTTAATCATTATTATTCTTAATAATTAATGTTTGCCATTCTATACATCTATGACTGAATATAAGGGAAGGCAAAAAAGATCATTCACTTATAGATAACTTTAGTTGCTTTCAATAGTGAGTTAATTGAAAATAAGCAAAAACTATCAAATTTGAACTTGAGATTCAATTTTTTTTAAAACTAATGAGAGCTTTGATTACTCGTTATATGAACTTCATTTTTATTCAATAATTATTAAATTTTTGATCAAATTAAAAGTTGATTGAAATTACAAAATACTGTAACAACTCATTCAAAATTAGAAATGAGTTGTGAATAAACTTTTTAAAGCAGTTGAAGGTTTTATATAATAAAATGAACATTTATAAGAGAATGATATTTTGTGAGACCCTTTAATACAAACATATTCAAGTTTTACTCACAATAAGTTTTAATGAGTTTATAATTTGAAAACTTTCATAAAGTTATTAATTTTATTTTATTGTCAGAAATACATAAACAGATAAAACAACTTTTTTCTTAAAAAATTGTTTGCAATAAAGATAAAAATTGTCGACTTATACAACTTAATGAACCAATTATTGATAATTTTGATATCTTTCATACATTCAAATAATGGATAAACTGTTATCGTTTTTTATACTACTTTTGATATCATTCATAGTATTATTGCTTTCAATTTACTTGAATTCTAAACTAAAACTTAATACTCGAAGTGAGCCAATGATGTCGACAACTAATCAACTAATGGATGAATTAAAGCAGAATCCAATAGATCCGAGTTCTTTCTCACGACCAGATCTTTGTAAAGTCACTGAAATCGTATGGAACGTAAGCGTAAACTTTAATAAACATATTATCGAAGGTTTTGTTGATTTGACGATTGAAAAGAAAAATGAAAATATCGATCAATTAATTCTCGACACTTCGAATCTGACTATTTTCAAAATCACTGATAAAGAATCATCAAAAAAATTAGAATATGAGTTGAGCCCTGCCTTAAAAGTTTTTGGCTCTAAATTAATGGTTAAACTATTGGGTCCAAAGGTGTCAACAATTCGTATTTCATATCAGACAAGTAGTGAAGCGACTGCTCTTCAATGGCTAAAACCAGAACAAACTTCAGGAAAAAGAAGACCGTATTTGTTCAGTCAATGCGAAGCTATTCATTGCAGATCTTTGATTCCATGTCAAGACACACCATCTGTTAAGACTCCATACTCTGCTTCAGTCAGTTCTCATTCATATTTCTATTTTAAGTTCGAATATTTAATTAGAGATTAGAATTTTTAATTGAAAACTATTTTAATTCGACTCATATTTTTCAAGTATTTATCTTCAATCGAATAGATTCGTGCGCCAAAAGATTTGGTGGTTTTATTGAGTGCCGTTCGTGAGGGAAGCGGAACATTATCTTCTGATGGATTGACAAAAGAATATAAATTCAAACAAAGTATTCCAATTCCAAGCTATTTAATAGCTATTGTTGTCGGAGATCTTGTATCCAAACAAATCGGACCGCGAAGTCATGTATGGTCTGAAAAAGATTTGGTAGAAAAGTCTGCGCATGAGTTCGCAGATACAGAAAAAATGGTGGCGACGGCAGAAAGTATTGTTGGTCCCTATGTTTGGGGCATTTATGACCTGTTAATACTTCCTCCATCTTTTCCATACGGAGGAATGGAAAACCCGTGTCTCACTTTTGTCACTCCAACACTTTTGGCTGGAGATCGATCTCTAGTTTATGTGATCGCTCATGAAATAGCTCACAGTTGGACCGGAAATCTTGTCACGAATAAGAATTTTGAACAATTTTGGCTCAACGAAGGATTCACTACTTTCTTGGAGAGAAAAATTGTTGGGCGTCTGAGTGGTGGCGAACCTTTGAGACAATTTAAAGCTATAGAAGGTCTCAAAGATATGAAGTTCGAAATCGATTCTCGCGGTCATAATAATGTCTTAACCAAATTGATTGTAGACCTTAAAGGTGTTGATCCAGACGAAGCCTTTTCATGTCTTCCATATGAAAAGGGACACACATTCCTGTTCTATTTAGAAGAAAAACTGGGCGGTCCTCAAGTTTTCGAACCATTTCTGAAGGCATATATCGAAAAATATAAGTTTAAATCTGTCGATACGAATGACTTCAAGACATTTCTTAATGAATATTTCAAAGATAAGTCTAATGTTTTGAATGAAATTGATTGGAATGCATGGCTTCACAGCCCTGGAATGCCTCCCGTTATACCTAATTATGATAATTCTCTCGTAAAAGTTTGTACGACTTTAGCCAACAAATGGATCACTGCTAGTGATAGTGAACTGGCGAAAGAGATTACTTTCAAATCTAATGATTTACATTCTATGGATGCGTCTCAAGTCAAAGAGTTTTTAAATCAATTGCTTGAAAAAGATCCTCCGATTAGCAAAACTAAAATTGAGTCAATTACTGAACTCTATGGTTTGCGCTCTAATCATAATTCAGAGATCAGAGCCATTTGGATCAGACTTGGCCTCAAAGCTCAATGGAAGGGATGTGTTGACGACGCCATTCAGTTCATTACATCTCAGGGAAGAATGAAATTTGTGCGACCGATCTTTAGGTTAGAATTTCAACTTTAACTTACTTTTGACTTAAGTTCCAGTAATTGTTCCAAAAATATATTCTCAATTTGCGTTTATTATTATTTGGTTAACTTTTTTTTTATAATTTGCAGAGCATTGTATGCCTGGGAAGAGACCCGACAGCTGGCGATTAAGACCTATGAATTACATTCAGATGAAATGATGTATTTGACAAAAATAACTATTGCTAAAGAATTACATCTAAATATTACTCAATAAATAAATTGATAAGTTTTGAACTTTTATTTATTTAATACTTATTTACTGAAAGATATAATGATATAAATCAAAAAAAGATATCGAAAATCAATTATATAAACGATTATAATAATTATCAATAATAATAAAATAATAATTTTAAACATGTATTAAATTTGTTGACTAATAGTCAATACCTATAATTATTTTCAAACACCAATATTTTAATTTACAAATTGATGGGAAAATTGTGCACTCATTAAAATGCATGTCATGTAATGATATTTAGAAAAGACATCACAAAACTGTCTTCATTGACATTATATTGACTGAACTATTATATGACTAAATATTGATTCACAAAAACTCTTTTGTTCGTGATTTATAACAACGAATTCAAACAAATCTCTGTGAAAGAGGAAAATCAAATTTGTATTTAAAAGTGAATATCATTACTTTGAAGCCTAACCTGAGAGACACTTCAGAATTTTTCGTTTGCATCCCTTTGGAAAACATTTCCGAATTTGATTGCAATTAATGAGTATATTGTGTGAATTTTTTGCACTGATTGCCTTATGAGCTATTCATCGCATTCTTAATGCTCGATAACAGCCATAAACTTGTGTTTCTGATATTCAATTTTCTACTAATTTTATTTTCTCTTCAATATAATTATAAAAATCTGTCGCGAATTTATAAGATATATATAAATATTAGAATATTCTCTCAATATAATCGAATTCGTTGAAACAAATTGAATGAATTCGTACTTTTGTGTTAGTTTTGTGTTTCGTCAGTTCTATCAAAATGATGTCAAAGATTATTAATAAAACTTATTATTACTATAGAAAGTTGTAATCAAATGCTAGTTCTCAACAATGAGTTACAAAATTGACTGAAATCTATGATAAGTTTAGGTAAGAATTCCTAAATCTTATCAATTTTTAAGTTTATATCAATCCTAAATTCTGAATAACTTGAGGACATCAAAAGTTACATTTGAAAGAATTCTAATTTAAGGAGAAGTCAAATAACAATAACTAATTTTGTTTCAAATGATTTATAATACAAGCGATGTTTTGTTTCTTTGAAGATAAAAAAAAGCAATCAAAAGAGCGAATGTTTGGTATCAATAGTAATATTGAGCATTGAAATCAAATTAATCATAAATTGGAAGTTTGTAAACATTTTAGGTTTATATGAGTTTACAGCAAAACATTCGATTCAAACATTTTTGAAATGATAGTGATTATCATGAATTAGTTGAAAAACTGCAACTTTAGAAAAGAGAGAAATATAGAGAAAAAGTTGGCACGAAATAAGTTATTTGAAAAGTGAAAGAACAGTGAAATTCCAAATGAATAAAATGGAATAATTAATGACTGAACAGAATTAATACTGAATTGTTAGGCTTTAGAATTTTGTGGCCTGAGTCGCTCTCATCATCAAATCTGTATCCGCCTATATATTGACAGATAAGAGATACTAAATAAACATTCAATTGAGAAAAAGAAAAGATAATACCAATTATGAAAGGGATTCAAATTTGAAAAAAACGTTCAGAGAATAAAGAAAAGCTTGTATTTTATATAAATAGTTGCAATTTTACAAATCAAAGGAATAAATCAAAAAATAATAATATAAAGTTTTAAATGATTGAGTAAATGAACATATAATTTGATTCAAATGATTGGAAAACATATGGTTTAAACGAAAATAATCAGCTTTAGGGTGAAAATAAGTGCTTTTCAATCAAATAATTATAATTGAAATATATGAGGATTTACTGAAATAAATCAATTTTTGCGATAACTCACAACAAAGTGAGGTCCAATCGCTTGATGGCTGTGTTGATTGTGTCCGAGTTGTTCATAAGCTGGCGGAGGACTTAAGAAAGCCAACTGATCGTCTCTACCAATAGTACGACCATTTGTAGGAGGGGTTGAATTAGGAGGTGGAAAATGTGGGGTTTGTGGAGGTGTGTGACTGAATCTGTTTTGGTTTCAATTTATTGTAAATATAAATTATTCAATCAAAACATGTATAAAATGCAATTGCAATCAATAAATCAATGCTTTAATACCTCGGTCTTCCACTGGAACCGCTTCCATATGAATCTCTTATTCTTTTAGAATTAGCTGAAGAAGAAGTAGTAGATGTTGAGGACGCGGGCGGAAGGAATGGATCGGTTTCATCGGTTTGGTCTGCAATTGTTGGTCTCTTTTTACGAATATTAATCCAAGTATGAGAAGCGCAAAGAACCAAAACTGTGAAACAAACGCCAGCAGCAGATGACGAGACCAGCATCAGAACAACGCCTTCCAGAATATCTTTACACGAGGCGGACATTGCGCTGATATAGTCTTCATGAATGCGTTGACAGTCAAGCAATTCTCGAACCGATTTGAGAAGATTTCCGGTTGTGTTAATATTTGAATAGATATTATTGATATAATTTTTAACATCTCGTAAATCACAAGACTTAATACATATTTGATCGATATCTTTGATCATCATTATAATGAATTCGAGCGCTGACTCTCCATCTCTTAATTGTTTTCGGAATGGATGTGGAATCGATTTATCACATTCAACATAATAGTCGAAAATATTTGCGTCAATTATGGTATTGAACTGTTCACTAATAAACGGCTGCGGATCTAAACAGAAATCACTTCCGGCCACAGATATACCCAAATAGACAGATGTTATGACCCAACAGACCACTAGTGATAAAAGACCCAAAACTGAGAATAGTATGAGAACACATCGAGAGTGTCTTAATATTCCCCAAATCAGTATTAGACAAACCAATGCCAGTGCACCCAAAATGGCGAAAGTGGTCGGCCATCGAATTCGTTCCAATTGGTTGACAGTCATTGGAACCGATGAGATATCGATTTTTTCGACTCTACTATAGATTTCATCCAATTTTCTGATACCTTTTGTTAGATTGCGTTTTGAGAAGAATAGACTCTGAGCTAAAGCTGTTCTGACGGTTAGATCTGTGACTAGTGGACCGTCCAGTAAAATCTTCAAGTCATCGATATCTCTATCGATGTGGTTCTGAAGCGAATCAGATATCAGTAAAGTATCGTTTTTAACGGTTTGGATCACTTGAGACATGTCTTGTGTACTCTTTTGTACTTCAATCAAACCCTTATGACTGACAAGACTTCCAAACATTCCTAAACCTATTATTAGACAGGAAGTGATCGCAAACAAAAAGAGACATAATTTACAAAAAGTTAACTTTCGTTTCTTTTTAGTGTTTGCGTCACAACAACGACATAAAAAGAATATTAAGAAAAAGAGAAGAGTTATTATAAGCCAAAAGCCCGGAATCGCTACCAATATTCCCAACGATTCCAAGTATTGGTTATCATTTGGATTAAATGTCGTATTCTTTAAATAATGTAAACGAATATCAATGTGTGGTATTGTATGAAACCATTTCGCAAATATTGATATAATATAGTTATCATAACTTATCGTTGAATTAAATAATGTGTCTCTGATTACAGTTGAATCGAAATACTTTTCCATCTTTTTCACCAATTATTCAATTATTGCTTTCAATACTTATTAGTTTTATAATTAATTTATTTGTTTCCCTCTTTATCACAGTTTTCATTCAACTTATTATTAAATAGTTGTCAAATAAATAGCAATACTATTAATAAAAAGTTATTATTATTATAAGTCATAACTTGATTAATACTGAGCTCAAAATCACTCCCTTTTGAACATCACTTTTGATTCAAATATTTTGTTATGATTTCTTTCAATACTAATAATAACACTATTTTATGACTCTTTCACTCAATAATAGACATGAAGTGAAACGCCTTTTCATGTAATCATAATTTCAATAATAATGACAATAACACAAAAATTGTCTATAAATTAGAAATATTTAAATTATTTGAATATTAAAAGTCTGAAAGACTTATCAATTTATGATAGATAAGAATGAATAGGGAGTGGCAATAATACTCACTTTTTCATTCAACTCAATACTATTGGGTATGTATAGAGTCATTAGCGGGACATTAGCTTTAACTCTCTTCCTCTCACTCTATCTCTCACTCAATACCATAGAGTCAATGCTTTAAAAAACTCTGTTCTCCGCAGAGTCTGAAACTGTTTCCCTGTTATTATATGTCTGTTATGTGTTATACTTTCAAACAAAGTTCACGACCACTAGAGAGAGCACTATTCATAAAAGGATTGATTCAACTTAAATATTATGTAAAAGTAATTCACAACTACTCTATAGTTATTAAGGAATTAATTTTTGCAAACTTTCAACTTTTATCCTATTTTACCCATTAATTATATTTTTAGATTTAGTTTATAATTAATATTTATCGACATTAACTTTAATCACTTTTATCGTTGAAACTTATTTTTGAACTGAATTTTTCAATTAGAATAAATTCTGCAAAAGTAATGAGAAAATAGTTTTTGATAGAACTTGTTTGAGACGACTTAATACAGATTGAATACACTCTCAATACAGTTAATAAACTTAATAAACTTCACACTTCAACAGAACTGTTTGAACTGATTTCAATTTCAACACAATATTATTGAATTATTAGATGATATTTAACATTGAAATGATTTAGAAGTAGTAACACTTGCTTTAAGTTTGTCCGCAATACTCGATCACTAAAATAATAGCATTAAAATTCAATATTAATACTGGTTTTGAAATTGTAAACCAATTGATTCAATCTCTGGAAAAGAGGCGTTTCGACAATAGTTTTGCAATTTAATAAAACTTGTTTAAAATTGAATGCGAATAAACTTTTGTCAAATTCTCTGCAGAGAAGATATGAATCCACAAAAATATGTTAATTTTTAACAAAAAGTATAATTTGAGTTAGATTTGGGTTCCTATAATAATAATATTTATATATTGTTTGAAACAACTTATCTGATCAAAAGTTTTCTACTCAAGAACTAATCAATTTCAAGGATAGACATATTTCAAGGTTTTCTTAAAGAGATTCAAGCTTTTCAGCACAATATTCATTTCATTCTTGAATAAGTTTATAATACAGATTGAGTTCATAAGTATATAAAGAGGTAATAATTATTTTCACATTTCCTTCCAATTCAAGGTATCTTTTTATGTTAGAACTGAAGCTTTTGCACAAAACATTTACAAATTCACAGAATATTTACTCATTGAAATTTGTTATTTGTTGTATCGCTTCTGAGATCTAGAATTTTGTTTACATTCTATGTTTGCTGTTTAGACATAATTCAATGCATTGCTATCTTTGGTCGAAAGTAAACTAAGTTTTGATAAATTTATTTTTATACTTCCGAAAAAGATAAACAAATCTTAATCGTATCGCTAGACAAGAATTAGAGACCTCCTAAAGAAATAACTTGTTTTAGTGACTCATTTGAACTATATTTAGATTTAGTTGACATCAAACAGATAAACAAAGATTTATATCTTTCAATATTTTATTCTTATTAATTTTTAAGCATTTGAGACAGCAAACAAGTTTTTCAATCGTTTAATTAGCACTTTAAGTTTGTTCTGTTTCTCATTTATATTTAAATTGTACGCTTATATAGAAAACATGAATCAATCAAAATATATTCAACAATTTTATGCATTAAATATAATATTTTCTATGATAAGCGTTGAGATCCTATACTTGAATGACTGGTTCTTATTATTTTCCGAAACGATTAAAAAGGAAATTTAGTCTAAAAGTGAAAATTTCTAGTCATTCAATACTGGAAAAAATATAACCTTAGAAGACATTCAAAAGTCTATACCCACTGAAGGTCTCCCAAAGTATCCATAATAAAGTACTCTCAATTGGTCTATCAATGGCTTGTATGCATACCATTTTTAGAGACAAAATTTTGGGAGTTTTAGTCCACACAAACCGTCAGCACTATATTTACAGTGAAGACTAGATTTTAGAGAAAGATCTAAATTCAGTGGACATTAGGAGGAAAAAGATTGTTTTCTGGTTGAGTAAAATGAATTTCAAACAACAACAAAATTCGCAAATTTGAAATTTTATTTTCAAATTGAATGAGATCATTAAACTTAAACATAATAAAATTTTCATTAAATAATATCTTTTATCCATAGATTGAGAAATACCTCTAAATTAATACCGAAACTACTGTTAGATGTTTTTAGGTGAGAATCGAGCGAATTATTTTTCAATTTTTATTCTTTGCTAAAAACTTATTGAGATTTTTCTTAAATCCAAAACAGTATTTTTATTCACCTTAAATATTGTTGACTTCTGGGATCGATGAACTTAAATTACAATGTTATGATGTCATGACTCATGAGGGTCTATGTGTTAATGCAAGTTTAATATGGGTTGAAATGGATTGTCTTGTATTTAAGTTTACAAATAGGGCTGTAAAGTTGCCGTATGTTAATAAGACTTAGTATGGTTAGTTACTTTTGGTTGAGTAATCTATTCAAAAGCTCTCCCGCATCAAATGCGTGCACAAATATTCTCATCAACAGTATATACTTTCCAATCAATTAACTCATTATTTGATGCAAATTATTTTTAAAATAATCAAATAAACTTAATAAGAATCAATTTCGAAAACTTATTTATTAATTATGGAAAACAAACAGCGCTTTTAGAAATTTTGAAATGACTTATATAACTAATATGGAAATCTTGTACCAATTAACATTATTGCTTGAGTCTCGGGTAGCTTCCTTAAGTTACATGGCAAGTAACTTCTTTACCTTACCATAACTTACTTCTTCACAACAGTATTTAGGGATTAAATAGATTTTTGATAATAATCTACTGTCAAATCTACAGTCTTTCTGAAACCTGGGCTCTCAGTTTTTCGTGGTTTAATAACACACTAGCTTTCATTTAATTTCAATACTTATTTTGTTAATCAACAACAAATTGAGAATATTATTTAGACTTAGGGGGGATTAACCTAAATGCTTTTTTGGTATTGCCGCTTTTGCAAATAAATTAAATATTATTACTGCTATAAAAACATGATTACAAATTCAATTTCTTACTAACTTCTCAAGAAATGGTGAATCATTTCAAATATTAATATTAATTCCAAATTTGCTGGGATAGCTTTGAAGCGCTTTTGATTAACCTTATTCTAAACAACATTAAATTTGAATAATAATAGAGTGGTTCACATTTTCAACAGTGGCACTCAAATAGTGGGTTTGAAGTGATTCACTCAGAAATCAGTTAGCAAAAGGATCTAAAATATCTATAATGAGTATGAATGGGGCTTAACTGTTAAATTATTTATAACTTATAATAAATTATAAGAGTTACAAAACTACAAGTTTTAAGTTTTGAGAATTCATAAAGGAACAAATCAAATTTTTCTTGCACATTGATTGGTTTGCCATCAAAATATTTCTCTTGATAACACAATTTTAACTTAAAATATAATCTAACTTACTATCAAAATTCAAAGCAAACACAGATTTTAGTCAAGTTGAATGTGACCGTAATTTCGATTTTACTGAGATTTTTAAACAAATTGTATGGAACAGATTTCAAAAGGTGTTTCATAGAAACTTACAGTAAAGCAATTTTGAAAATTAAAATCGCAGGAATTGGTAGCTTAACAGTGAAAATGGTATTTCCAGTAGAAAAATGAAAATTCTGGAATTCATAAATCTCATACCACAGGAAATTGATGTCTGATTTTATTCCCCATAGTAATTACCGACATCACCAAGATTTCAATATTTACCGAAAATATAGTTCTTATTTATGAGCTTAGATTTTCGCATAGGATTTGAAATATCAATAATAAGTGAAAGGATTTTCTCATTTAATTGACTTAAATTAAACTGAATGATAGAAAATTAAAAAGTATTGAAATGAAAAATTAAATTGAAGAGCAAAGCAAAGTTTATGATACTTGAAAACACAAGTTTATGTAATGCAATACTAATGCAATCCTACTTTTATGTAATGCAGTGAAGACTAACAGGCATTGCAACACATCTCATATTGAATGAAGCATTTTTTGATGAAAATATAGTAAAAATGGCTGAATGGGATTTAACTACACGTTTAGGACGATATCTTGACAGACATCTAGTTTTTCCATTATTGGAATTTCTATCTGTCAAAGGAGTGAGTCTTTTATTTAAATTCAATTTAATTCTAGTCAACAAATAATTAAATCATTTTTTTCAGTCACCGATAATTTAAAAATAGGGTTTACATGAAAGCCACGTGTCTTTCATTATCATAAACTCAATGTTTATAAATATTTAAATTAATGTCTATATAATTATCTATTTAATTATAATTTAATTTCAATTGTTTTTGAATAGATATACGATGAAAAAGAGTTATTAATGGGAAAACTTGAGCTCTTGAGCAATACAAATATGGTTGACTTTGCGATCGATGTCTATCAGCGGTTATACACTAATGACAAACCGCCACAATCTCTACACGACAAAAGACAAGAAGTTGTCGCACAATTACGTCAATTGCAAACCGTTACCGAACCTGTTCTTGAGATTATTCTTAAGCCAGAAGTTAGCGGAGAAATAGAGAAATCAAGAGATAGTCGACAACTGCTTGAAATGCTTCAAACAAAACATGACGTTAGTATTCATTCATTATATTCTTGTGATTATGTCTTGAATATCAATCATTAGTTTTATTTAATGTTTTATTCGCAAAATGAAATGTATTTATTTATTTTGAAATCAGTTCAAACCCGAAATGTTGAATTATTTATACAATTTCGCGAAATTTCAATACGAATGCGGTAACTATTCGGGTGCCGCTCAATACCTATCATCACATCGTTTACTGATATCTCAAAACGATAAAAACTATTTGAATGGCTTATGGGGTAAATTGGCGTCAGAGATACTGATGCAACAGTGGGAGACTGCTCTCGAAGATCTAAATAGACTTAAAGAATATATTGATAGCACAACATTCAGTTCATCATTACAAGCATTACAACAGAGAACATGGCTTATTCATTGGTCACTTTTTGTATTCTTTAATCATCCGCAGGGAAGAGAACTTCTAATTGAAATGTTTTTGGAGAAAAAGGGTCCGTATCAGAAACAACAGCCGTATCTCAATGCTATTCAGACTATGTGTCCGCATATTCTTCGCTATTTGACAACTGCTGTTATAACACATCGTCAGAGAAGACAATATATGAAAGAATTAGTTCGAGTTATACAACAGGAATCGTATACATATCGCGATCCTATCACTGAATTTGTTGAATGTCTTTATGTTAACTTTGACTTCGATGGCGCGCAACAAAAGCTCAGAGAATGTGCGACTGTTTTGGATAATGACTTCTTTTTAGTCGCGTGTTTGGATGACTTTATAGAAAACGCTCGTCTTTTCATTTTTGAAACTTTCTGTCAGATTCATGAATGCATTTCAATTAAGTGAGAATAAGTTTAATAATAATTTGATTAAATAGTTGTAAATAATGATTACTTTTGTTGTATTGATAGTATGCTATCGGATAAGCTGAATATGAATCCAGAAGACGCCGAGCGATGGATTGTTAATCTAATACGAAACGCACAATTGGATGCAAAAATAGATTCAAAGTTTGGTCACGTAGTTATGGGCGCTCAGGGGGTCTCTCAATACCAACAATTAATCGAAAAGACTAAAGCAATGGCTATAAGGACTCAAGTTTTAGCGATGAATATTGAAAAGAAATTGCATAAAGATAGCGATCGATCGATTTGGACATAAATTTAATTTAATTAATTGTTTTATTTTTTAATGATAACAAAATAATTGAAAATTAAAATATGAAAATGTATTGGAAATTATGTACCAATAAATTAAAGTCTGATAACATTCATACAAGTTCTCCACAATTACTTATTATAACTTTTTTAATAGGTTTTCCATTTTTAGTCCCGCACTGTTCTATTCGTTTCAAAACTTCCATTCCTTGTATTACTTGACCGAATACAACATGTTTATTGTCCAACCATTCAGTTCTAACTGTTGTTATGAAAAATTGTGAGCCATTACTATTTGGTCCTGAATTAGCCATCGATAGAATACCCGCGACGTTATGTTTTAGTACAAAATTTTCGTCGTCAAACTTTTTTCCATATATAGATCTTCCACCCGTTCCATCATTATTAGTGAAATCTCCGCCTTGAATCTTAACATATAATCACATTTTTAAAGTACAGTACAATCATTATTTCAATTAATAATTGCTAACTTTCAATAAGGAATAAAAATCAATAAATTATTAACTTTTAGTTCAAACTCTTAACTAATATGAAAATAGAAAAAACTTAAAATACAAAGATATTACTAATCATATTAGTTTTCATGCAAATTACCATTTCTGAAGTTCGGAATAGGTTTAGGTTAGAATTTAAAAGCAGAAATTTATTCACTTGATTAGTAAATATTGTTTAAAAATAATGTTTCTTAAAAAATGAGTTCAATGAGTATTTCGGCTCTATTGAGAGTAATATTATTATAATTAACACAAAAATACTTAACTTATAAATAATTAAGTTTTGAACTTTTTATAACCGGTATTAAAAAAATAAAACATTAGAAGCAATAAAGTTTGAGAATACATACCATAAAATTAGGAATAATTCTATGAAAAGAACTTCCTTTAAATCCGAATCCCTTTTCATGAGTACAAAGACAACGAAAATTTTCTGAAGTCAGCGGAACTACATCTTTGCGAAGCATTATTCTTATTCTTCCCGCAAACTGACCATCAATTCTCATATCAAAAAATACTTGTGGATTAGATCGAAGTTTCTTAACTTCTGGTTCTTCCTCATCATTAATCACTTCAGACTCTCTTTTAAGACCTCTTTCTTCGCCATCGGTTTCATTATTATCATTACTATTAATCTCATTATTTGTTTGATCGACATTTTGGTCTTCCTTATCATCAATAGGTGTCTGACCTTCAGGTGTTTGATCAGTGAGTGTCTGTCCCGCATGTTTTTGAAGCCACGCATCCTCTGACCAAACGGGTCGAGCGGAACCTTCTTTTAATTTAATTGGTTTTGCGATATTCACTCTTATAGTTTTGCCAAATATTTCAGAGTCATTCATATTGTCGATGGCATTGTTCGCGTCTTCAGCGCTTTCAAACTCAATAAAAGCAAATCCTCTGTGTTTTTGTGTCGCGAAATCGATCGGAAGATTGACATCAATTATATCACCGAATGGTACAAACGCTGCGTGTATTGTCTTTTCGTCCACTTCTTCAGAAAGTCCGCCACAATATAACACACGTTTATTTGTACTCATTATTAATATTTTTAACTATAATTATTAAACTCTTTGTTTTTTCTAAACGTTTGAAAAATGTTTTATCAAAATATTATTTGATATATAGATTTAATACAATAAAACCTCGTTATAATAAACAGAATTAAATCTCTTATACAATTAGATTGCATCAAGTCTTCAGTTCAAAAATATTTCACAATTTCATTGAAAAATCATTTTATAAACAAAAATAATTCAACTCATTCATTAAAATTGTAATAAACAGAGTGTTTACAAAATTAAATAAAAATAGTGTTTTATTTGAATGTTTACTATTGGAGCGCATTCTTTAGTCAATAATAATAAATATTTTGATGAATCGCCGGTTCGTTCACACGATTCGTTCAGTTATTAATACAACAACTCTTTGAAACTTAATTTGATTTTGAAAAATGGCATCAAATGGTTGGGAATATGTCGGGAAAAAGACTAATAAATCGAAAATAAATAATAAAACCAACAAAAAGAGACCAAATGAACCGTTAGATCATATTGAAAGCGAAGGTTTGTTTAAAACTTAATAAAAACGCATTAAAGATATGACACGTCATTGACTTAATTGCCATTATCTTAATATTAATCTTAATTGTAATTAAAGGTCATATAAAACTGAGTGAAACAACTTTTAATGCTTTTCTCGAACTCGAGAAACGAAAAGAAGGCAAACAAAAGACTATTAATAGCAAAACAGCTGTCGATCAAAGTAAGGAAAACGATACAAATGATCGAAAATCAAATAAACCGAAGAAGAAGAAAACTGTTTCACCGAATGAATCGCCAAAATCTAATAAACCATTAAATTTTGAAACTATAGCCAAAGAGGTATGTTTTGAGTTTACATTTATTATAACCTAAATATTAATCAATTTATGAGTTGAGACAACTTTAAAACTTTTTAAAATTTCATAATTTCATAATTTTTATGATTAACAGATCTATTGGTAATAATTAATAGTTTTACTGATATTTTAAAGTAATACTTTTGTTGAGAAACATTTAAATTATTTAAATTAAATGATGAAATATTATAATTATAGCTAAAAGTTTCAGAGTTTGAGAAAGTGACCGAAGAAACTAAAGTCAAGTTTCCAGACATGCCTTTGATTTGGTTAAAAGATATCGCGTATTATCTCAATGGAAAGTTTCCTTCAACAGATCCCGAAGACGTTTTATTCTCAGATAAATCAATTGGTATTTATAGAAAGACATTAATTAATTAGATTAAAAAGTGACTCAATTAATATTTAATTGAATTTAGAGTATCCGTCATCTGCTATTCCAACAAATGTTCGCGATTTTATCGTTCGAAATATACGTCAATGTCCTCAACCAATACTTCAACTAATTCAAGAACAATTACTCTCAAGTTTGGTCAAAACAAATGGTCCAACGATGGGATTTCGAATAATGCTTCAGTGCATTAGCTTTGAATACCCAGAGTTTACTTTTAAAAATATTCAGAAATTCATTCAACAACGAAATTCTTACAATAATAGACAATCATTATGTTTAACAATTTTATGGGTGGCCTCACAGTCGGGTAAAAGAGATTTAAAATCAGGAATCAATGTTTGGATAGAACTCATGTTTCCAATTATCGCAATGAAAGCCTATTCTAAGTTTGTAATCGATTCGTTGCTAACTATCTTAGAGTAAGTCAAGAGTAAATCTTTTTTTGGCTCTTATTATATCAATTGTATGAACTCAAGTAATACTAAATTTATTTTAATTATCGATTAGATTACACTCTAATTCAAAATTAAATGATGACGTACTCGATGTCAAACAATTCTTTCTAATATTTGATTATCTGTTTTCGCCATCAAACGGATTGCAACCAAATTCACAAAAACAATTAGAACTTCTTTATCACAAGATAAAAGTTAGTATATTTTTATGCATTGATATTATTTTTAATGTTTTAAACTATATCTACAGTCGATATCCATTGGACACAATCGTCAAAATAGTTCAAGACTTTATTTCCCATCACTTTTGGATCGATTGAATGACAATTCGTCTGCAGAACAAATAGAAGAAGTTCTTTTAGAATTAACCAACTGTTTAACATTTGACAATAACTGCTTCAGTGTTTGGAGATCTTTATATTCACAAAATTTAGCTCAAGTAAGTTCTAATTTATATAATTTTATTTGAATATAAAGAATATTTGATCTCTGATTTATGGTATTGATAACAGTCGGCTGTATTACTCGGACATTTGGCTGATAATTACCAATCATTGCCATCGAAACTATCGAAAAAACTACTCAGAGAAACAGTGCTCAGCTTCAGAAATACCAACGATGACTCGCGAGCGCAGGACAGGGTTCTTAAAGATGGTCATGAAATTTGCGAAACACATTGTGAGGTAAAAAAAGTTTTATTTTTTCGAGTAATCGAAATTTCTTCAAATGAAATCTTTATGAAAGTGAATGCTGTCGCAAATCAATGCAATCATTAACTACTGTAATAATAATGTATTTAAGAAAAACGTGCTTTAGTTATCTATCGTTGTTTACCATCAGTAATGATGCAAATGCTCGAACATATTAGTGTTGAGTGACGAGTACGAGCACTGATCGTGTGCATCACTAGCCATTAGAGCTCACACTTTAAAAAGTCTAGTTTTAACATTTCAACACTAAACAAAATAGTTGTATACTATCTATTATTGCTATTTTGAGTTAACCATTTTAGAGTTAAAGTCAGTTAAAGTTCAATTTTTCTCAAAAATTTTATTTAAAGTCAATTAAAGTTAAAGTTTTTACAATTTTTTCATTTAAAGTGAGTTAAGGTTTAAGAAATAATGAAGAGTTAAAGTTAAAGTTTTCATTTAAGTTTTTAAAAAATATGAAAATTTCAAAAGTGATTTGTTATAAATAAACATAACTTCGCGCTCTAATTTGATAGGATCAAGTGAATGTCTTCCATTAAGGCATCGTCCTGAAATACTGAAAATTCTTTCACTTGAAGCCTGTGTTGCAGGTATTGTCAGAATATCAACTGCAACTTTTGACAATTTAGGAAATTTAGCGCATATTATTTAATTAAACCGGAATTTAACCGGAACCGCAATTCAATTGCATGCTTTTCAATTTTTATAAAACTCGGTATTTTGAATTTTGGATCAAAATGCTGTATTAAATCTTTAAATTGATCACAATTAAGCATTTTGTAAGGATATCGAATGGAAGTGAAGAAAAATGCAAGTTTTTTCTCACCAATAATTTGCTTTTGATCATTTTCGCTATAAATTATTTTTTTTGTTCACTACTTCTTTGATTGATTGTTGATATCCTATTGATTTTGAAATTTGAATTTGCTTTGAATTTTCTTCAATTATTTCAATTTCGTTGAACTTTTTTTGGTGATAACTTTTGAAATGATTTTTTAATTTGTTGTACACACACTTTTCACAATTACTTTACACTCATTAAAATTATATATCATTGAATTCTTAGAGTTTAAGTCTTTTATGAAATAATCCCATAATGTTTTAGTTTTTGCTCCCAATTTATTTTGTTGTTGAATTTGAACAAAAGTTTTTGTTGAATCGAAATTTAGTTTTAATTGCTTGGAATTTGGTTTTGAAATTTCATTACACTTACGTTTATTTAAATCTGAAGTTATAATTTGTACATCATTTGAAGTGATGTCAATCGGATTCAAACTATCACTTTCAGACATTATTTAATTTATTCAATATTGAATAATTGAAGTGCACATTATTTTCGAAAAAGTTAAAATAAGAGTTGTTTACTTAAACAAAAATTTTTTTCAAAGGATTAGTTTGAACTAGTTTTAGGTTTAAGAACAACATTTTAGATCTGATAAGACAAGTATTTACCGGTT
>JAQFXV010000112.1:0-36058 GCA_034694065.1 Camisia spinifer
TGTATCATATTTTAGAAGACAGTTAACTCATTCATACTAAGCATATAAACTTAAGGCTCTTTTTGCCTTCCGAACCCTAATTAAACTTAATTAAATACAAGTAAAGTAATGAAGAATTAATTGTTCTGTTCTTAATAAGACATTTATGATTTGGTGGGCTCAAAAGCTCAGTTTACTTATGAATTGAAGCCTAAAGTATAGAGAACTAGAAACCCTTGATGAGATATTTTGAGAATTCAACTCATGTATTTTGAGTTTGGGATCTCTTCAAAGAGATACAGTTTGGTTAAGAGATTTTCTATAAGAATCTTAAATTATTCAAAATTAACATTTCGTTGAGCCTCAATATCTAAGAGGAATAAACGAATACAAAATGTCAAAGATATAATTTCGACTATCGATGACTTTTGTGACTTCAGAAGATTTGAAACATTTGAAAACCTGATACTTTTATTGGTCATATTCTTAATGAATAATCAGACATGTGTTTAATGATTGAGTCACTGAAAAAATTGAAGTATAAGTACAGATAAAATTAATTAAATGGATTTACAAATGATTCTAAAAGTTTAAAAAATCTAATTAATCATTTAAGTTGAGTCTCATTTGTGTAATTAGTGATAAACAAATGTGTTCTGCTTTCGTTAAATATGTTTTGAATTTCTAACCGATTGGACAGATTGGGATCCATTCCAAACGATGATACGATAATATTAATCGTTGTGATCGAAAATACAATCCAAACGATCAGATTGTTATATAAATTAGCACTTCTGTGATGATCACTATTATTGATGTTAAATCTCGTTTTTAATAACAGAATCGTTCCTAAAACTATCTGAAAGGATTTTTATGTAAAATAGAAAATCAATTATCACAACTGTTTTACTGGTATTCTTATAATCGCTTAAATTAATAGTTTAGTTCAAATCTGCAGTTTAAAGTCAAAATTAGTTTTAGATCTCTTGTTGTCATCAAATATAGACCAGTTATTCAATACTGTAATTGTGTTGTGTGTGTAACCACTTATTTTATTAGCAAAACTTTTTCCTATAATTAAGATTAACTTTGAATTTGACTGTAAAGTATTTGAAACGGGTCTGACTCTGACTCTGACTCATCAAACTTTGCATTCAATTTGTGTTTTCAAATAGGAAAAATTCAATCAATATCAGTTGACATACAGTTTGAATAATAAAAATTAACATTAGGGGTGATCCATATAGTGCGTACGCTTTTTCAGAGAATTTTCAGACCCCTACCCCCTGTCTGTACGCATCTGCACGCTTTCATACGCTACTCCCTCTAAAGTGTACGTAAAATTTTGCTCAACTCCTTCCCCCTTTCATCACAATAATTTGAGAAATGATTGGATTAAAACAAAATTTATTAATCATTCATCCAATATTGTAAATCTTGAATAGTATAAAAATCATTATCATCAAAATTTGCTTGTTATTGATTTGCGCTTTAAAACTAAATAACCTCAAATTTACCTCTCAAACAATAAGTACGCACTTTTTCAGTATACCCCTCCCCTATACATATGCGCGCTTTCGTACGCTTTTGGCTGACCCCCTCCCTCCCCCTTGACTGCGTACGCACTATATGGATCACCCCTTACTATAAAAAAAAAGTGCACAAAAAGATCATTTCGTTTTGTATATTATTTTGTTTTGTAGAAAGCAATTAAATCTAGTTTTGCTTAAAATTTTGCAATTTAAAAAACTTTATGTTTTTAATAAGGAATTAAGTTATAAGAGAGAAAAAAGAAATCTCATAATTTAATAATAAACTCATGGAATTTATTATAGTTATAAATGGATACATTGGGCGCGATTTGTAAGCTTTGAAGTCCAAAAACTTTTTTTGAACAAAACAAGTCATTTGAGCACAACTTGTGAAAAAAGCTGCAAACATTCAAGTAATAATACAGAAAAAATGTTTCTAAAAATAGCCCTTACCTGCAAAATGATTGAACTGCTTATTAAAGTAACCATAAGATAGTAGAACTGATGTTTTTTCCCCAATTGAAGACAATATTTTAATTGACTTACGAGACAAAAACATAAATTATAAATTTTTTTCATCCAAATTTCATACACATTAATTTATTTTGACTTTGTTTTATGTTGAAAGTTAGTGAGACGACTGTATTTTGAGTGAATCTGTTTTATTGAACATTACATACCTTGCGTTTGCAGTCAAAAGAGCCACATCGAGCATACCTATCAACACAAAAATCAAATTTTTTCATATAAATACCCAAATTCCTGAGAAATAATCAAACCTTGCGCTATAGTTTTTTTAGTTGCATATATATTAGGATCCAATGATTTGACAGTTTTGTACGGACCCTAAAATCGATAAATAAATAATAGGTCATTAATTCATCAAATATATAAAAACAAATGCATTACTTCATTATTATCTATATTAAAAATTTCTGGAGATATTTTTTGTCTAATTTTAGAAATACGAACTGAATCCATGTTTGACATCATTTAACGTTATTTTATTGTAATTTGAAAAGAATTAAAATAGTGAATAAAGCATTAAAAAATAGAAATGCAGAAAATTGCATAATGAAAACCAGCTGTCAATATATACTATTTCGAAAAATTGTAATATACTGTGCACTAAATATACTGAAATCAGATATCATGAACGCAATACTTATAATGGAATAGGTCTTTATTTGCTATTTTGATTGTTTACTGACACAGTAAAATATATCCGCTGTAGTGTGCAATTATTTAGAGCAAATTTACTCGAATTAACATTAGATAACTAAAAATGGGGGTTAATTGAGGTGCTAGGATTTTATGGGGGTTACCCACTTTGAAAGTGAAAGTTTGTGCTTCAAGTTATATAAATTGTCTGTTCACTTCTTTACTATAATCAACTTTTGTGACACACATAAAGTTGTATTACTATTACTAACTCAATAATGTAAGGAACTATCTATGATAGTATAGCATGTATAACCTTTTTTCAAAATAAAGATTAATGTTTAATTTGGGATATCCTTAAATATTAGAGAAACTTTTTATTTCGTCGTTTTATTTCAAATACATTTTATAAATTCATTTTTATCTCTGCTCACCTCAATTGGTTTCACAGTTGGCATTATTTATCTTTTTAGAGTTTCCAAAATTCTTTGAAACTATTTTACAAATAAGTTATTGCAATAGTACTGAATGATTCAAAATGAATTCTTATTTTCCAAGTGAATAGTTTTACGAATAAATTTAGATTTTTCGGAGAAAATGAGAATCGAGTTTGTTATGATAAAAAACTTTGTTTCTATAGAGATCGTAATGAAGTAATAGTGTTTGGTTAGAGTAAAAGAATTGATTTGCTCAAGTTCTAAATCGTTTTCATTTCAATTTTCAAACTAGATCTTAAACAGTGCTAATAATTAGTTGTATTATATCTTTAAATTTAATTAAATACTCAAGTAATCATTCAAATGAATAAATAATTTTCAAAAAATTCACTCAATTATATTATGAATTTTTATATAATAATTACTATATTATGCAAATCCGTTGAGTGTTTATTATTTCTCAAATAAAGCATTATGTGATGATAAAGTTGCAAAACTTGATTTAAATTCAGATAAAAATTTGCAACAAAAATAATGCATTTGCAAAACATTAACTTTATCTTTATCACAGACAAAATTTTAATCTAGAAAAATATGAAAACAGCTAATATTATAATACAAGAACTTGATTATAAAATATTCCTAATAAAGCAATTCTATAGCGCATAAACTATTTTTGTGCATTCATTCATTCATGAGCTGAGTCTTTAATTATCCCAAAAGCGGAAGTGTTCAAGTACTGTAAGTTACATATTATACAATTCTATATAGCAATTGATTGGTGCCACACAATAAGCATTTCAAATAAATCAGAAAATTAATAGTTTTCCCATCATTTCAAATAAAGTAAAACAGACTAATCATCCCTACAATAATATTTCCTAAAAAATTGACTCTAAATCGTAAGAAAGAGCTGAAGATTCCTGTTGCAGATGTTTTAGAAGTAAAAGTGTAAACTTGTGCTTAAAAGAGTTCTAAATCTAAAATCTGTACCGAATTGATTACAGAGTTGTATAGTTGTTGTTGTTTTGTTGTAGTTAACAAATGGAGCAGCAGTTTTGTAGTTTTTATTACATTAATAATGGTTGACCTCTGGAAAATCACTTTCCTTCTACTAAATTAGTAAAACGTTTAGTTTGGTGCTATGGTCTACTCTCAAAACACTTTTTTACATCGTCATATAAAACCCATTTTTACAATTTTGGGGTCATATCGCCAGGAAGTCAAGCCTTAAACCAAATTAAAGCACATAATCTAGAAATGTCCAAAGATATACTACAAGAGTGCTATCTTCTCAATATTCTTAAGTAAGTTTAGTGAGGCGGCAGTGGCAGCATTGCTCCAATCGCAATACAAATGGTCAAAACAACAATCACCGTAGAATCGCGTTGACCCAGATATGCCTTACGCTCTTACCAATTGCTTTTCAATCTAAAGTGTTTACCAGTTTGTTCAAGTGAGAGTTGATGTCAGAGGAGATCAGTGAAAGCCTGAATTACTGCGAGTCAACATAAATTATCTCATTTCTTGTTTATTATTTAGTTTTTAATTTCCAAAAATTCATCAAAACTCATTCAATGATTCATAATTTTTAATATATTTTATCGTGAAGATTGTTTTCTCAATTTACTGAATTTTTTACTCAATTGTTATTTTTATTGTGGAGTTTGTGAATCAATGGATTTTTATGCAAAAGGTAAGAAATCATTTGACAAAAGAGTAATGCTTTGGTGCAAACTTTTTTTTTGATGGAATGATCTTTTTCGCTGAAAATTTGTCCATTTTGTCCAAAAACTTTGGGTGTGTTAAAAGAAATTACGCTCAAGTGATCTCTACAAATGCAATCTGATATTATTCATTATAAAAAATGTTTCATTGAGTGTCATCCGCTGTTTTGTCTTGTGTTCCAACGGATGTGTGATTTTGGCGTTACATAATTACATTAGATATTAGTATCGTCTTAAGTTATTTTGTGTATCACTGGATGAATCTAAATATCTAAAGCTCTGCTACAATAGCTTTTTCAAAATAACCATAAATTTTTTCACTTCCTTTTTAGCGAAAAAAATATCTCTCATTTAATTGTATCAAAATTTATATATAAATTTGCGCACAATAGCATTCATAGTTTTCTTTGAGTTAACTGCAGTTTTTTCTTTGATATACTGTCGTAAATGCTTGAATGAATTTTTTACTCATTTTTTAATATCAGATTTTTTTCTTCTCGAACCCACAAAAGAGTTTAGTATAAAAGTAAAATATAATGCATTGAAATGCGCTCCGCAACAAACTTGAAAAGTTTAGTATACCTTAGTTATAGTCCAATTGGACATAATTTATACGAACTTTAATAAGGTATTTATTTTGATTGAATAAGTTTAAAAGTTAATAATGTGACCCATTTTGACCATCCTTTGATTATTTGTTCCGCAGTGAAAGTGTCGATTGCGTGCCTGTTCTTATCTGAATACAGGATGCGCTCTCAATATTTATAACAAGTTTTCTCTTTCTTAAATAAATCTTTGCTTCAATATCTCGCAAAATGTTAGTTCAAATTGGGTTTGGGTTAAGAAATAAATATGTTTGGTTGAGACTAACATCAAATTGATTTTGATTGGAACAAATAATAAGATTTCTTGGCGGCCTATTTACGCATTTGTCCTACATTTCCATCATCATGATGCAAGTTTAGGACACGGAAGTCAAAGTATACCTAAACCTAAACCTGTTTCCCTTTTCATTCCCTATAGACCTGCTTTTGCAAAAGCGAAAGCAGCTTATGTTAGATATAAAAGTGAGAAAGTAATTCCTCCATAAATAAATCTTGTTGAATGTGCTGTTGAGCAAGAAATTGCTTAACATAGATCTTGTTATACAGCAATTTTATTTGCCTAAATGATTCCGACAAAAAAGTTTCTTTAACATATAAAAAGCTACTTTTAGTTTTCATACAATAAATAGTACAGAAGCGATTCAATTATTTCCTGATCTAAATACTCGACTGTAAACTGATCGCATGTATACCTTAATAATACGTAAAAAACAATTAGAGAATGCTTTTCCTCAAATATTCTAAAAAATTTATTTATGTGTAAAATCATTTTTTATATCAATATTATTGATTCAATGCTCTTATTTTAAGCAGTTTTGCCAGCATTTACGCAAAATAAATATCAAATCTAACAATTGGGTGATTTTTTTTATTATAGCTAAATATTAAAACTTCAATTAGTTTCTGAACCTCAGGGCAGTTCTCAAACCTCATTAATACAATTATCTTTGATATTTTGAGATTATTTAAGTTTTCCAAATGAAGGAAATACTAATGAAAGTGTGATATGAAAATCAGAATAAGTATATGATAAATCTTTTTATCTTTGTTGAAAATTAAACTTTCCTATTGCCCACTCACTCGTCAGTTACAGATTTGCAAACTCGCAAATCAAGATTATTCATAAATTATATTTTAATAAAACTGGATTAAAAGTTTACAAAAGTTATATTAGAACTGTTTTCAATTGCATAATAAATTGTCTAATAAATTATAATAATGGTGTCATAACAATTCCATTGATGTTTCAAAATTGAACTTTTCAAATATTGAGCACTCGTTTGTAATAAATATCAAAAGTAATATCAGATCTTTTTTTTTGAAGATTGATTTGCTTTCGAAAAGTTTTAAGAGAATAGTAAAAATGAGTTGAAGAAAGACTGCTGTTTTACTTACTTTTCCTAATTAATAGAAAAAAGTCAGAGACCTGTTCAGTGTTGCATTGCTAGCATTGCTATATTATAAGCATATTTCCTCCAATTAGTAGTGCTATAAAATGTTAAACAATTTAGTTTCACAGTTTAAAAATAAGAAAAACCTATACTCGTGTATATGATTGTGTCCTCTGTCAACATAACATGGGTTGGGTCGTAGTTAGAGGTCACTGCCATTTCACGATCTATAACTATTATGAATGCAATTCACTCCGGAAGAGGAGAGGGTTTAGACCGTATCACTCATTACGATGTAAATTACATGCGTTTCAAAAGCAATATACAATTGCGTAGAAATATTTGAAGCAAAGCTAAACACTTTTTGAGTACATGAGTGGACAGTAATGCTTTGGGATATTTGAAATTAGTTTGGGTGAAGGTCAAGAAGATTTGTTTACGATCACTTTTAACTCACTCACATTACTGTTAGCCCACAATTTACCGTTATATACATTCGCCTTAGGCTCAAGTCTGCTCGTAAAAGGGAAAAAGGGTCTAAACGTTGGGTCTACTGGTCTACTACTGACATATAATTTATTGTTCAGTTCTTGTGCTGCAAAAGTAACATAAGAAGTGGACGTTGTTTACAATATTCGTGCAAAAACATCACTACAGTAGACGGTTCAACCGAATACCAGTCTCACTATCGTTCAAACTATTGTCCATCTGTTTGTTTGTGAAACCATCGATTTTCGATGACCTACTTTTTTACGCCCTCACCTGTTCACTGTTCAGTCCTTAAAAAAGTAAGTGCAGGGGTAAAGGCTATAAAGCTGTCCGAAGATAGAGCACAGACTTTGCGCCAATTATTGGCATATTGTGCGGCTCTTGTATGAGAGTCAATAGTATACGGCTTTTCTCCTCAAGAGTTAGTCTGAACTTGTGATAGACATCATCACAACAATCACTGATCGAAGGAAACAATTTTGTGATGGTGTGATCCAGAAAGTAAGAAAAACTTAAGTTTGTCTGTTTAATGTGTAGAATTGAATTTACTTGAGAAAAAAGTTTGATTATATGTTATTACTTGTGTGCGATTTACTTCTACTGATGCGAAGTAAGTGTCGGTCTTAATACTATCACCTCTTCCAAGGAATGCTCACAAAAAGCACTCTAAGTTTCCGGTCAAAAAAATACTTAGATTTGATTGAAATTAAATATTAGCACCTCTTGAGAAGAGTGATTTCTTTCTGTATTCTGTATGTCTTTTTCATGGTTATGACTTTCATTTTTTAAGTCAGTGAAAATACATGAAAATTAAACGATTGAAAGCAGAGCTTATAAGTATTGGTTTTATGATATATAAAGCATATTTGCCAAATAAATATATATTAGAAGCAAATCTTCTGCCAATTCTTTTAATTATACGCGTAATATAAGTAAAAATTTTTTTTGGTTTTCCGTACGAAGTACTCATTTCGAGTCAATGATGCGAAATTCAATTAAGCGATAGCTTACTTGATTGAGTATAGATTTTTTGCTGGGGTCAGTAGGTGTCAAACTGTATCTCAGATTTAAGCAAAGCAAGTAAATTGTGTAATTATTAATGGGAAGTCATGATTCTCTCTTATAGGATTCAAATGACTGCTTCACTTGTAGTGATTGTAGCGCAACAATGATGTATAGGACAAATCTCTTGCATCCAATCAAGAGCTCTTCCACTGAAATCAGTTAAGGTATCAAAATTTAATCTTTGAACTGAAAATATAACTCTTAGTACTCCAGAGCTACTCCTGTAGATTTTGATTTAATTTCTAGATCTAATAAAATGAAGCCAAAAGAGCGCTTTTATGGTTATGCTCTTATGCCGACTAACTGTGATCGCGATGCGACGGCTGTCAAAGATGATACACCTATTGATTTGAGTACAAAGACAAGACATTCGCCAATTGTACATTCCATATCGCCGTTTGCATCCAGTGATTTTGAAGCCCATTCCATCGATTCGTCATTAAGTTATAATCAATGGTCGTCCAAATACTTACTCTCAAACACAACTGCAAGGAATCTGCAAATTCAGACCAATTCAAATCTGTTGCCTTATTTGCTATTAAACAGAACGTGTTTAGATGTCGGCTCTCCTGTAGCAGATTCTGGTATCGGCTTAAAGACATCGAAGAATGAAATTATTTATGACCAGTTTGGCATTCCTTATAAAGTTGGTGCAGACCATGCATTGATTCCTCTCCAATCGTCGCCATATATTGAATTATACAAAACCAATGCCTTTAAAAGAGTTGCACAAAATGGTTCCCACATCTCTTCGTCTCAAAACTCTTCATCGAATTCATCGTCTCCCTCAACACATAATAGTCATCAGGAATATAATGAAACTAAAAGATTACTCGAGAGAAGTCCAACCAGTTCTTCACATTGCGCAACACCTGATGTTATTAAGATTAATAGATCTCATAATAGATCACAAAACAAAAGAGTGTTGAATAACTTGATCCGATCTAATAGTTTTCCATCGCTTTCTCAAACTTTCAAATCAAAGAATTCTAAATTTCAGACCAATTTATTCAGATCAAAGTCTGAAAACAATTTACATTTTTTGAATAATAATAAATTTGAAGAAAAAGTTTCATATAAACCAAAATCATTGGCTATTTCTAGATATTCAAGCGGTGGAAATATTGAAAGAATAGCAGCTTTGAATCGAAAGTTTAACGATCATAACAATCAACAAACAAGAAATGTTAAAGAAAACAATGATTCTGATAATGAAAAAGAAGATGAAGAAGACATAATAGAAAGTGGTGTTAGTGATGATTATGGAAGTGATGACGCACTTGATTTACGTGTGACGAACTCATTGCCGAAATTTGCGCCCGACCTCTCCCACAGCGATCCCGAAAACTTGTTTCATCACATAAACACATTTCTGAACCAGACCTCACCTCCAGCTAAAGACGATTTGTCGTCGCCGACCGTTAATCCATTAGATTTGTACCGACAATACTATTATTATCTTATGCATCAGCCGGCCTTTGCCTCAAGAGCTGTGGCAGCTGTGGCTGTGGCTGAAACTTATGCTAAATTAATATCGAGTGTACATCACACTAATCGTAATATTCATCACCACAACTCAGTTGATAATTGTGACAATAATACCTCAATTTATGAAAGTGAAAACCAATCGCCTGATTATTTATTGAATGGTTCCAGAGCTGAATTGCGTTCCGCCGACACCACTAATAATGGCATTTCGTTCGATCGAAAGCGTATTAGTAGACCATTAACTGGAAAACATGTAAGGCATGGCACGGGTGCCAGTCCTTCAACTCTTATAAGTTTAAGAAATATGATTCAACAGAGACAACGACTCAAAGATATTGGAGCTTTAGATATAAATAAATATAGTAAAGGAAAAGGAGGAAAACGTGTCAAAAGAAAATAGTTTTCATGTAATCAACAGTTTTCTTATTTCAAATTAAGATAAGATGCGTCCTAACGCTCAATACACAGCAAATACTTGTAAATTATATATTTAATTAAACATAATTGGAGTATCACTTATTAATTTATAATATTTTTATAGAAAAAAATATAAACAAAATGATTTATAAGAAAGTATTTAAGCTAACAATTGAATGAACAAATATTATGATTGATTTTTATTATGTATTGAAATATGTAACAAAAATTAAGAAAATTTTTAATTTAACTCATTTTTTTAAAAGAGATGACTTACAAATAACTTAATTATATTTTTATGGATATTTTTCTAGTATATAATATATATATATTGTGTAAGAAATGGTGCTTTTTGTCGCACATCATTTTTCATACTTAAATTATTTCTCATAACTTTCACTTTATGCAAATCACTAACAAATCAAATAAAGTTTAACATTATTGTCAACTACTTTTCATAATTGAATCCTCATTTCATATGTTTAGAACTTATTTAATTACTTTATTCTAAACAAATTATGAAAATTTCAACTATTTATATTGAAATTAATCAAAGTTTAATATTGTATAGTTTTAGTTTGATTTTTGTAAAAATTTAAAATTTAAAAAAGTTTGTGACTATTAAATTAAAAATAAAAATCTAGAATTTTTCTCTCCCAAAATGCATAATTTATTGCGATAAAGTATAAAAAAGTATCGAAGAATGTTTCGATAAAAGTTATAGAGGTAACTTATTCAAGTCAGAAAAGCCTTGAAGTCTGCCTTTTCCTTTAATCCATTGATGATGAAAAAGTTTCAATCTATCAATTGATTTCACTTCATTTTGTACTCAATTGAGTGAGTTTTTGTGGAGTTATGCTTCGAAAAACGCACTAAAACTATTTTTCATTATTTCATTGAATGTTTTGTAATTGTGAGAACACATTTTAAATATATTAAGAATTTCTTACTTATTGACAACTTGATGTGTATCACAAACAGTGATATTGAGTGGACATATGTTTGGGCATCAACTGCTGCTTTCATCAGCACAAATGAGTCAAATAATTAAATTGACTCTTTTATTATGCTTTTGCTTCTTAGCGGATGTCAGAAGAGAAACTTGAGATTAAATGAATAATTGCTAACTCAATGTGAAATTTTGAAACAGAATCTATTTCTCAAATTATCGTTTAAACAAAGCTTCAAATGGGCTTAACTTTAACTAATGATTTATAGATAATCTAATATCTTCTGTGGCGAGCTAAACGACAATACAGAAAATATTAGATTATCTATAAATCATTAGTTAAAGTTAAGTCCATTTGAAGCTTTGTTTAAACGATAATTTGAGAAATAGATTCTGTTTCAAAATTTCACATTGAGTTAGCAATTATTCATTTAATCTCAAGTTTCTCTTCTGACATCCGCTAAGAAGCAAAAGCATAATAAAAGAGTCAATTTAATTATTTGACTCATTTGTGCTGATGAAAGCAGCAGTTGATGCCCAAACATATGTCCACTCAATATCACTATTTGTGATACACATCAAGTTGTCAATAAGTAAGAAATTGTTAATATATTTAAAATATTTTTCATTATTTTTAATTTTAATTTTATTTTTCACTTTAAAGCACTTTCTAAGTTAGGTTAGATTAGGTTAAATAAATTAAGTTTGGAAATGCGCTGAAAGTTCGCGAGCTGAAAATTTGGCGCTGGAAGTTCGTAGCCATTCATTTTAATTTATATTCTTCAATAGTTCAACTTTGAAGAAAGCATTCTAATTGCTTTCAGTTTGTTTGATTACAGGAGTTTCACAATTGTAGAGCTGTTCCAGAACACAAAAATATCAGAATATCTATTGATCATATCTATAATTCTATAATTTGATCTCTAAACATGATGTCCACTCAGATAATTGTTTTTGACAGTGGTGGATGCGCTTAAATGATTTGACGCTCCCGCTCACTCTATCGTCGTTTAGCATGTTGATTTTAAAAATACAAGGGTAAACATATTATTTAAGTCTGCTTTCTCAAAATATTGATTTAAGGTTTTTTAAACCAAAGTTTTAAACCAAATAATGATGCATAAACATTCCAGTTTTAATAAAGAGGGAATAATTATAACCTAACTACATCTGTTGTTAATAAACGAATGATATACAAGCAAACCAGTGTTAATATAGAGGACATGATTAGCTACAGCTATATCAATAAACGGGGAACTATATTTTTTATTAAAAACTGGTTTTTGTCAAAACCTACATCCTCAGTATTTGGATGATTTCTCCGCCGTCTTTCGATCAAATTTTGCCAAAACATTTTTGAGTGATACTCATTTTAGTACCAAGGGAGGGAAATTACTGAGGGAAATTAACCTTACTACTTTCATTTATCGAATAAAGAGGGTTATTCTCTCCGGCAAAATGGTAAAGAGTTTTCAATTCTGATGAAATTTTTCAGTATGAGAGCTACAGCCACTTGAACTTGAGATATTCGAATTTTCAGATAGTTATAACTTCTCCATCCAATGACGTATAATCTTGTTCATAATACCAAAATAGAGCTTTTTGGATGCGCTTCAAATTTTTCATTTTAAGTTTTCAATTTGCATGCTTATTTTTGACGTTATTCATCATTTAGAAAATACCCTTTTAAATTATTGAGTTACCTGTTTTTCGTTGTTTGAAGATTAAGATAAAGAAATCTCGATTACCTGGAACCGAGTCAATTGATTCAATTAAAATTACACTCAAAAATTTCACTGACTCCAAATATCTGGAATCAAAATTAATCTTAAATTTCAAAGTTAAATTTTTTAGCTTATACTTTTGAGCTGTTGATAGGTTGAGATTGAATAAAATTTTCAATATAATTCAATTTCACAACGAATCTTGACTGAATTTTTAAATATCGATAAATAGTGTTAATTCAAATTCCGTTTAAGAATTCTTGTTATCAGTTCTCGATTATAACTTTATTGTGCCGGATATTTTCGAGAAATGAGGTTCTCGAGTCTTGATCGTAATTTAAACTCGAGTTTCTAGTATTTGTCGAAATTTAATTTTCACAAAAATCAATAATGATTTTATCATTTAAATCTATCTTTTCTTTGCTCAATTCATTCAAAAATCATTAATTATCGATAAAAGAGAAATTTTTTACTCAAAAATTAGCTTTAATTCCACTTTGTAATCCCTTTTCAAATAATTTCTGTCAATCACGAAGGAATTAATGTAAAATGGGTGTAATTTTTGATTCTTTGATCACATTTTTCTGAAGAATTGTCTTCAACTACAGCTATCAAACCTAGATTTGCAATAAATAACACTATGCTCAGTTCATATCTAGATTTTCCTGCTAAATATTTCAATGTGGTCCTAAATTCAAATAATTATCTCTCATAAATATTAAATTGCACTTTGATATGATATTATTTCAAACAGAAAATGTAAATATTATCATGAAAAAGTGTCAACTCGTAGGAATTCGATAATAGTCAAGTCAGAAATACAATAAGTTTCAGATATTAATACAGTTTGATTAATTCAGTTGAGTTTTACATTAAAATCTCTGAAATATTTGAATTAATTTTGCCAAATTTCGAATTCAAGACTCGAACGAGTCTCGAGGATGCCTCGTTCGAGACTCGAGAACCGATACCCGACACTACATTTTATGCTTTTTATTTAGCAAAATTTTTTCTTGAATGAAACTTAATATGAAAAGTGTCGTTAAAAATACACTATGAAAGCGAATTATGTTATCTATAATACAATTACAGAGAAATCTTTACAAATAATTAACTTGAGAAAATCCAAAGTTAGCCAAATGAATCGAATTAGACTAAGACTATCTCTTAAAAATTTATATAATCAAAAGAAAGTTTAATTATTTTAATTGATTGATTTATTGATTTCAATCGATTAATTGATTGATTGATTCAGACAAATAAAAATCTAGAATACGATTTAATACTAATTTATAAATACGTTTAAATAAAATAAAATTTGGTTTGTTTAGTTTGGATAAAAGAGCTTTGATTGTATGACTACAGATGGAGTTGAGAATCGATTGTAAATAATAAATTTACCAAGTTACCAAAGACAAGTTTTGGTTCTCCTCATAGTTAACTTAATTTTCCTCATTTTGACAGAACCATTGAGTGATCACTAATGGAAAATTTATCTTTTCATAAATTTATAAATTCAAAAATACATGGAATGAGTGAAACGAAATGAATAGCAGTGAAAGAGATTTTGTATTTTGTTCTTCAATAATCACAGGATTAACATAATGTCAAATAAAAAATACCTGTTTTTGTCTCAACCGGAAACATATACCCCATGTATCATGGATTGCATCTAAAGAGAAAATAATATGCACTCCTCTCCTCCCTTTCTGTCCGGTTGTAAAACGCTATTTCCTTCACGTCTCTCATATCCATCATTTCGTGATTAGTCTAATGATAATACAAAAGAGAGCTTAAATTGAAGAGTTGGACCTTTCTTTCATATGATCTGCTCAGTTGTCATAAAATATACAACTTTGTATCATAAGATATATTCATGTTTATTGTAATTAAGATACCATAATATGTGAAATATTATAAGCAATATTCAAATGAACACTTGTTTAACTATATTAACAATAATAGAAGAGTAATAAAGTTATTGATCAAAAAAGTAAACTTGATATGCATTTATGATTAATGATATTATAATGTTAAATTTGAATTGAGTGAATACTGGTAAGTTAGTATTCAAAATGAAAATGCATTTTGAAAAATTACTTCTAAAAATCATTTGATGATTATTTTGAAACAACTATACATTTAATTTTAATAAAAATAAGTTGAGTCTAATAAAAATTTAATAGTAATAGCCATGTTCTTTATTAGTGTTACATTTATAAGTATGAGAACAACTAAATAGAATTAAAATGCTTTAATAATCATCATATAATATAAAGTATATCAAGTATATAAAGTTAATGAAATTAAATGAGTTAACATTAATGGATTGATGCATTGTGAAAAAGAATATAATATATACTATTGAAGTTGATTTCCGCGATGGGAGAGTAGTTTCAGTATAAACTAAAGTTTGTGCGAACCATACCCTTATTTCTCATTCACAGTAGTAGTGCATTCATTTCAACAAAAAAAGTGTAATACTCTAATAGTCACATTCATTTATGTACCTGTAAAAGAGCAGTTGCTTAAGCCAGAAATGCATTGATAAGTAGTGTAGCCTGTGGTGAGCCAATGCATATCTATTCTATTCGAAAACTCTAAACAATGAATTTTTTACTGAATGTATAGCGAGAGACAGACATAGGTAGGGTTGTAAAGAAGTAAGTAACTTACCAGGTAACTTACGTAAGTTACTTAGGACTCAAGTAAGGCTACGGATCGAAGTAAGATATTAAGCAATAAAGCCAGTCAAAACCTCATGAATTTTTTTTTGTTTGAGCATATTTTCATAGTTTATTATTTAAATGTAGTTATTTTGAGGAATATTAAGTGAAATGATGGGTAAAAGAAATTAAAAAGACAATAGTTTAGAAAGAATGTGCGCTTAGAAAGAATAAAAGTAACTTGTCTAAAAGTAAATTACCAGTAACTTACTTAGGTAACTTACTCTATTTATTAAATTACGGTAACTTTACAACCCTATGCATAGGTGATACTTGTATACCTACATAGATAGATAGATGGATGTATAGCTAGTATGGCTTGTATTATTGTATCGCTTGTATAGAGTGTAGAACAGATATATAGCTTTGAAGTGAGTGAGTATGAGTGTTGGTATAGTTGAGGTAACATTTGCGTGACACACCACAATTATGTTATCCAATCAGCTTTCGAACTGATGGTTTGCGAAACAAGCCATACTCCCTTTTACCTTTTGCTTTCCCCTCTCTTATATACACTAAAATACTGCCTTCACTTGTGACGATAGAAGCCGGTCATTATATTTTAGTTATAGCTGTAGGATAAGTGCAGCTGAAAAATTTGAACATCACATCCATATCCATACACATTGACAACACACACACTAACAAACATAGTCAACACACACATACATATATTATGAAGACCGGCATATATCGAAAAAGTAAGATATAAACGACTTTCCAACACGTTTTACAGTATTATATGCGCAGTAAACAAAGCGGGTTTACGTTCTGCTTATTTTATATTATTTAGTGGTGTTTCATCATTATTTCATTACTTTAATTATGTGACCCTAATATATATTATAAATTCATTGTGACTTTATTTAACATAATGTTACTCTTTATATATGATATGTTATGTTATCCTAATATCATATAAGCTTACATCTAATCAAGTGTTTAATGATTGATATTATTTTTCAACTATACAATAAACTGATTAAAAACATAAAAAAAGTTTATTTGTGTTTCAAATGTTTCTTTTACAATGACTTCTATTATTATTATGGGTTTTATTAAGAATTTATCAAACGGAAGATAATTAGCGAAGCAGTCATGAGAACTGGCGATTCAATTGGTAATGAAAAGCACAGTTGAATTCAACTTTCCGTTTCGTCAATAACTCTTCATTATTATCATTATTTTCTTCTTCAACTAAATTTGCGATTTCTTTTTGGATAACATTCTTTCGAAAAATGTAATGTTGAAGAGAAAAAGAGAGAGAGAAAAAGTACATAGATTTGAAAAGTGCTATAGAATAAAGGAAAGCTAAGAACCACTTTATGAAAAAGTATAATTTCGCCTTCCCTTCAGATGCTGTCCTTGAATTTGACTCGTCATTTGGTTGTATAGTATTTTATAATAGCTACAAATCTTACATACATTTCACTCATTCATCATACGAAACGTTTCTCTCAATCCTAAGTCCAATATTAAGGCAAAGGTAAAACAATAAAATATTATATTTCTTTTCTATCGTTCTTATGATATGAGCATAACTACAACTTTTCTAAAAAATATCTCATTATAACGAAAAGCGAATTTTATATATTATTTCAAATAACTGGACTTTTTGAAGGCAGACTTTTTGAGTTGATTACACACGAAAACTAATGATACCGTATGTCTGATGTCAAAAGTACGGAACTTCAGTGTATATTAAAATACGGAGAACTTTCCGCCACAAGTTTTTAGCTGTAATAACTTATCTGGTTTTTAGGCCTTTGTAGTGAATGTAAAAACAATAATTTTGTCTCAGGTTTTTCCGGAAACTCAATATTTAACTACATTTGCCGTGAGTTCAGACTTTGTAAAAACATAAGCTCTATTTCAGTATAATATTATATTTTCTTATAATTTATAACATCAATTATATTTATTTTATGACTTTAACTATTTTAATATTCATTATTCGGTAGCGATATCTTTCAAAAAAGTCTTTTAAAAAGCAATAATCATCATTCAAATACAGGACGTATCAAATTAATAGTTGGGTCCAAAGTTGTTTAGACTCTAAATCATTCGTTTTTCAAAGGATGTAAAGATCATGTCTTGCATTTTGAGAAAATATTTTTTCACTTCAATCAGAATTATTAAACTCAAGAAAATAAATTTTTAAAATCATTTTACTCTTTATTTTTCAAATTAGTTTATTTTATTTAGAAAACTATAGAATGTTTTAGGAATTTAATCCGAGTATAAAAAGTTCATTATATTTATTTATGTTGATATTTATCCAAATTAATGATTTTTTCATATTCCTTGAGTTTTGCCGATTATGACAACTTTTACTTTCATCAAAAAAACTGACTCACATGATAAATGATTTTCTTGATTTTAATATTCTAAATGTTTGAAACTAATAGTGTTTATAAATATAATCTTTTATTACGAATATTATGATTAATTATCTTGAACCGAAATTTCTAAATCTTATAGTGTTCTTATGAATGACGTTTGTTTGTAGGGGTATTTGGGGTCGAAAAGAACATTTACTTATATGAATCAATTCTCCTATCGTAAAGTAATTATTATTATTAAATAGTATGCGAATGTTTTGATGAAACCTCATTTCAAGACAACAAGCGTTTGCGAAAAAAGAAATCTAAGTTGTAATGCCGGGTCACTATAGCGACTGTATTGTTTTGTTTCCGAATTGAGTCTAAATATATTCATCCATTGATGAATACAGAATCGGTTTTATTATATACACCGCATGAAAGTTACTTTCGTTTTTGGCAAATGAGTTTTCCAATGTTAAAACGGGATAAGACAAGCAAACCTGTTTTGTGGGAAAAGTATACAAACTTAATGACTAATTTGAACAGAAATTTTTATCATAATGTTTCATACAGTACAGTATTTACAATATTTTTAATATTCAATCGAATTAAATTTCCTCTAAGACTTCAAAGTCATTCTTCCAAATTTTTTAAAACATCTGTGTATGCATTTATCCCGTTTAATAATTAATGAGCTGATAATATATTATGCAAATCACAATTTCTCTTAACAGTTTCCTTGAAAAAATTGTATTTATTTCATGTAAAAGCAACTTATTTATCATATTTTTCTCATTTATTCTCATTAAATGAAATGATTAATTTGTAGATCAATTAACTGATCTTTAGGAAAATCGATCCAATATCTACTCGTGATAATACCTTTGCTAAGCATTTATGTTATTTTTATTGAGTCAATTGAATTTTTTTCAATATTGTATTGAAAGTATTGATTAATTTGTTGGCAAACTTTGGTTGAGAGACATCATAAGTTTGAGTTAATCGTATATTCTGTATATGCATGAATAAGAACTGAAATCACGGGCGTGGCTTCTCTCTAGATAAAAAATGCAATTATTCTGAACTTAACGCACAAACTTATGATGAAAATACATGCTATTGTACTGCAGATGTCAAGCATTTTTACCATACGATTGCGACGTTATTCAAAGCAAAATTGTTTGTCGTCAGTCAAAGCCGGCTCAAAGTAATGGAGTTAACAGTTTGTTCAGTTGTTTCTATCTCTCTATTGTTCACGAATGAGTATTGGCTTAGCTTTGAATAAAGTTATGCAGTTTTTCATTTTCGAAAAAGCATATTAGACATAAAAATAATTTATTTGATACTAAAGGCTAAAACATGAATTGGATATTTTTGAAAAGTTGAGTTTAGTTTGAAGACTATAGAGAATTATTAGGGATATTGTAGAGACTGAAAATAAATTCCCATTTTGAACAATCAAGTATTGTAATTGTATGGTTAACCATGTAATACAACTAACAGTCTTTTGATTGCTTGTGAGAGTATTTTAATAAATGCGCATTAGAGCATATCAAGGACTGTCGTGCTCGCAAACCTAATTCAAGAAGAGCTCAAGAAAGATATTATACCTGTATATAAAAAGGTTGACGCTATTATACACAGCAAGTTTTATTTGGTGTCAACTATAGTTACATACTAAGGCAGGTGCTACTATTCACAAGCTATATATTCTCATCAGTAAAGAAAAAACTAACTGCAGAAGTCTTTTATACCAATTATAAGTTATACAATTGCAATGACAGAAATCGATAAAAAATTACTTTTATCGAAATAACGATTGACTTTATAACTGAGTGTATCTCTATCTCTATTATACATATTTATATATTATATTAATGAAAAAATAAAACTCGCATTTGACTAAATGATAGAAAATTGCGTGATTTTATTGGTCTACTATTATTATAAGAAGTAGTATTTTATGTATGCTTTTAATATAAAGTTATAAAAGTTAGTTATTTTGAATCTAAAAAAGTCAGTCTAAAATCAGTTGAATTGAAATATTTGAATGCGTGAGACAGGAGACAGGATTTAGCATTGCTCTGATCGTCACTTGATTAGTGGTGTGGACCCAACCGAAAAGTTTCATCATAAACATTGACGTCCGGTGTGTTCATGAAGTTAGTCTTGCCTTTTGCTGTGTCATTGCATTCAATATATTGTATATGAAGGTAATGCAGAATCTTTGAGAATATAAAAAAAGTTGTCCCAATCAAATTGAAATCAACTCAGAAGAGCTAATCTGACCATTTTTCATGTGTCTTATTTGTTGCACTGTAGATACGTCTATAGCTTGTTAGCGACTGTCGTCTACAGTTTGATCGCTTCGATTTTAATTATTTTTATAAGCAATGAATTTAGTGTTAGTATAAGTGTTAGTGCGTTGACTCCATTCTATGCAACTAATTTCATAATGGCTGAGAAAATGCTGAATCAGTTCAATGATTAGACAGGCTTTAACTTAAAACAATTTCAATTCACTATTCTTATGCTCCACTGGCTCAAAAAAATAACTAATAATTCCACTTTCTGTAATGCATATCACTTTCACTTACTTGCGATTTCACATTATTCACAATTTTGTTTTGATAATAAGCTTAAATTCTCGCACTTCAATCATTGATGTGATGAGTGGTAAACAATTTAATAAGCTTTTATTTGGTTTATTCACCATCTCGTTTCTATATTTCGCTTTTGTTCAAAAGCTTATTTAGTGTCAACAACACTTTCTGTTAACTCTACACCAAAACAAGATAGGGATAAATTATATACTTGTATGAAATTTGATAAAAGTTATATTATTTTCGCTCAATTCCTGCCAAAAGTTTGAGTATATGCTTAATTTATGCAAAGTAGTATTCAGCGTAAGCCTAGAAGCGAATTCAGTCTTATGGGAAGTTGTAAGTTATCATTTGCATTCGTAATAATGCTGCTTCTCCTTAAATCTGTAGATTGTAATCATGATTTTGATAATTCAAATCAAGGAAATCCGTTCTCTATTGATTTTCTTATTAATCTAATTAGTTTAATAAGTCAAAAAATATAACATTTTAATTTATTTTTAATGATTTCATGACCATTATTAAAGCCATTTATGAATAGTTAAGAACTATTAAAAGATGAGCCCAAACATTTGGAATGATATACTTCGGGGTCATTATAAAGCACCGCATATAACATACTGTACTATAACTTATACTTTGATAAACTGCTAACTCGTAAGATATATTTGTATATAATTGTGATGTAGTGATGCTTTCGAGACCTACCCTTAAATAAGGTAATTTCACTTTAATATGAATAGAGAAATGATCACTTAAACCAAAGCGAGATTTGGAATTTTAAAGCTATGATTATCAATATTGATGAACTATATTATTCGATAATTTGAAGAAAGTATAACTCATATAAAAAAGAATCTATAAAGTTCATTGGCATAAAATAATTAGCGTTGAAATACAACCAATTCATATCAAATGATTCGAATTTTTTTTCAACAAATGAAAAAAGATCGTGAGTTATTTTAAAAGAAAAAAGTTGTCAGATTTCAATATAACAAATTAGTTTATTTTGTTTAACATGCGATGATAGAAAAATCAAAAACTCTTATAATATTGAAAGCTGAGAAAGTCATCAGAAGTGCATCTCAGTATTGCTAGAAAGATGATATATAAGGCAGCTTTCATTATGATCAAAGTCAAGCCCCACAATGGGTTGGGCTCTTAGACTATCGCTTTGAATATTATGCCAGAGAAACCCTCGGAAATGCTTTGCTGTAAATATTGATCTTTACTGTAGAGAACAGAACAGAACTGAGTCGACGTTCGTGTGCCTAACGTTTGTTACATATTGATCCTATATTACCCTTCGTTCGGCCCTACCTTTACATTTGCACTCAATTCATTAATATTTGATGCTATATTTCGTGGAAATAAAGCAGTCTTTTACTACAAAATTTAACTTTCATAGTATTCCAAATGTGATATCATTTAAATAAATCAAAGTTTAGAAAAAAATAACTTTCAAATATTTCTATTACAATGCTATCAAGTGATGCCTTGAATTTTTTCATTATCTCCAAAATTTTCTTTAGATATCATTTGAAATAAGCAATTAATTCAAAAGATGTTAAGTAAAGTTGAATTATGAGATCTGATTAACCAATAAATGGTCGGAGTATTTATACGAAATGCTCAATCATGAGTCTATAGCCTTTCACGCGATCTTATCAAATCTGTTACAATAAATACCGGCATTACATATCTAAAAGTCAGCGATGAGATCAAGCATTAGTAGTTTTGCAAAACTATGTCGCTTTGCAAAACAGCTCCACCTTTTCAGCACTCAATGGTTTCGTTTACCTGAACTACAAATATAAAAGTTCAAAGAACATTACCTTATGAAACCTCAATGACTTATTAAGCAAAGGATAGTGTGATGTTTTATCATGCAAAAGGACTTTTCCTTTGTAACTCGCTTTGGTATAATTGGAGTCTCTATCGATCTCCAATGTCTTGCACGCATTCACATTCACCTTAAAATGCCTTTTAGTTGATCACATTTTTTGTCTTCATAAACATTTAATGAATAAGTTCTTAAGCATTTTTTCCTCATTTTTTACTTAAATAATGGAAATATTCCCTGTTTTAAAATGACACAAAGGAATGCGGATTTGGTTTCTTCGCATTTTTTCATATTCAATACCAATATTATAGTCAGTTATTTTCAATGATTAAAATGATTTGTTCAAAAGGAAAAAAGAACTAAAAAATAATTCTATCATTGTATGAATTGTTTGGATTGCATGTTGAGATTTCATTATGTGAGAGACTTAGAGTCAGAGAAAGACAGGTGACGTTTGACAATTTCACACAAGTTGTAAAGTTAGTAAATGCGTCGCTGAACAGAATAATGAGTTGAGAAAAGTGCTCTATCCTTATAGCATAATAATGTTGGGGATCTTCAATATTTTAGCTTTGAGTCACTTTTAATGCGATGCAAATTTTCCTCAAGTCATTATAAATAAATAAGAAATGAATTATTTGATTGTTTTTCATTAGTATTTCGCAATTATGTCTTTAAGAATACAAATCGAACCATTATTTCGAATCTGATCATAAGTTTCGAAAAGATTTTGTTTGAATAAAGTTGATTTTTCTGTTGGAAAGGGTAATGATCATCAAATCTAATAGAGTAAAAGTTAATTAAAAATGTTTAGAAAGCAAATCAAATGCTTTGTTATATTGATAGTGCGAAAAATGAAATAGTTTTAGATGAATGAAAAACAGACTTGCATTAGAGGTGTCTCTTTTGACAATTAAAATAAGAAGTAATATTAGTTAAAAGTAGCGAATAATTAAGTGGTGGCATATGGCTAGCGAGCAAAGGGACGATTTGGCAGACACTCTGCTCACGAGTTGAGCACTGCATGAATGCTTTCGTTGGAAGGTTCGAGAGATGCCACTGAACTTTTCCCTTTTACTTCACCTTCATTTTAATGCCATTGCAATAGATGTGATGCCTCAATGATATTCCAAAGCCAACTCTCATTTTGTTCGTCAATGACTTCCATAAGTCATCAGTTCTAGTTTTCGAAGAGGACAGGAGTCCTCCTTTTTACTTAACAGTCGACTCAAAAGATGCCTCATCTAAATATTTCCGCACAACAATTCGTGCATGAGATCTGATCCCTCAGGGCTTCTACTTGTATATATCTCTCATTTTGTGACAAAAAACTACACATTTTCTAAGTGTATCACAAATTTGAACTCCGAAGAAAACGCCCACATTTACAATGGGCGAGAATAATATCATAGCAATGAATTCAGTCAATTTTGCATTAAATTACATCGAATTACATTATTTTATCGTTTGAATAAATAAGCACTAAATATATTCTTATTTCTGTCATAAGAATTTTGATTTATTTTGGAAACAAAACAACGGCAATACAGTTAGTAAAAGAAAAAGAAAAATTAATCATTTTGTGAAAAAGGCCAGAAAATTAAATTTAGAGGTGAAGATAGAAAGAATGCATTTATTCAACGGCTGCCGGGAATACGCGTTAATATAAGTTAATATCTTGAAGATTCTGCCGCCAGCAGCAGGTTTTTAGAGTAAAGAAAGGAAATTGAGGGGCATTACTATAGGAGTAGAAAGAGGGGAAGTAGACATCGAATCATCCTATATGTGAGACAATTGCTAAGAACCAAACAGAATAAACTAAAGAAGAAAAGTCTACATTTCAAGAGTAGGGGGAATATTAATGGGGAATCAAAATGAAAAAATGAACATCACGTCAAGGTTTTGAGCATCAAAAAGTGTGAGAAGTTCGGATACCTCAATGATTACCTGTACTAGTCATAAGTTTTTTCAACATTCTCTTCATTATACAGTATTACTATCTTTTTGAAACACTGTGAGCACAGCCGGCAGCAAAGGTTTTCTCATTATTCAAATGGAGCGGATATTGTCTTTAAATTTGGATACTTTTTCCAATGCAATTCAATCAAAGTTACAAATGATAGTTGATGTCAGCTTTTGTGAACTTATTCACTTTTATGGTGAATAAATTGTGTGATCACTTCTGATTCCCATCGCATCAAACTTTTATTTAACTGAATTCATCATAACTGACATCTCTATGCATTTGAATTACAATTAGTGAAGATTTGTATAGTTTTAAATCAAGAAATGATTTGTTTGAGCGAATTTTTTGAACACTGATTTTCTTCAAAAGTGATGGCGTTTTCGTTGAAAGAGTTGAAAATGAATTATAAAATAGTAAAAGTAATGCAGTTGATGTGTTGCGAGTAAATCGTGTGAGTTTCTCATATTGTGTATTTATAATTAGATAGTATTGCCTCTATTGACCTGAGAACCTGAGGCAATCGCCTTTAAGAGGAAACTGATGCTTCTTCAATTGACTCCACTCACCTCTTGTTAGACTTGTTTCAAGTTAATTCATTTCACATTGTGTTGTGCAGTGAAGCTCTTTTTAAAAAGTTTAAAACATGTTTTATCATTTTTGATCATAAACTAAAACTTATTTATTTTTTCAAAAGTTTTGAAGTGCTTTTCATTTAAGACAATTTTTAAAAGGAAGAAAATATTCTTTCCGTTTGCTTTATGTGATTTTAATAACTAGAATCGGGTGTAAATATATTGAAAATGATTCCCACGACAAGAAAGAATATCTACTTTTGTATAGTTAAGATCAAAAAAGAAGTTCATTTTTCTAAAGATATACTTTTTGGTAAGGTTTCAGTCATTATTTGACTGTAAAATAATTAATCTATAATCATGAATAAGTTGATACTTTTCATACACTGAAGTATATATTTTATTTTGCGAAAAAATGAACTTCTTTTTTGACTTTAATAGTACAATAATATTAGCAATTTTAGTCGATTTGAGTTATCTGTTATCTTTGGGCTCTTTTTGCAATTCATTGGTCAATGGCCAGCATTTTCGAACCCAACATCCGAATGCATACCAACAAGTCTGACTCACAATAGTCTATTATTTGTAAGTGTTTTTATTTTTTAAGCTTCAAAAGTGCATGTTCACTGACTTAATGGAAAGATACTTTAACTACAAGTATAGTATTTTAGCTTAACTTAAATAAGGTTTTGATAACAGAATTTGAATAATACTAACGGAGTGTCCCAACCAAAAGTATAGCCTAAATCCTTGAAAAAACTTTTCTTACTCATGTTTTAGATAAGAAAAGTTTAGACAAAAAAGTTCAAAATTTAGAATGAGTTAAGTTTGAGCACAGATTAAAACAAACAAAAAGATTAAATACAATAAGAAAACTGAGGTTTTAAGGCTATACTTTTCGTTGGGACCACAGTAAGTGTATGATCTTCAGACTGACAACAAGCTATACTTTATTCAACATTCAAAACGTGTATGATCTCATTGACCTTACATTATAATAATTTTGTATTGAATTTATAACTTTTTTTAATCTTCAGGCATTGATATATTTATTCAATTAATCTCTTTAAAAACTGTTTTTCCATTAATTTAGTCTAAGTAATAGGTGAGCATTATTTTAATTTTTATTTGAAATAAATTATTCATACATTTTGTTATATTAAAAGTTAATTTAATTTCAAAATATTTGATTGAACTTTTTTTTTAGTCTTGTATTGAAACCCGAATTTGCTATTGAAATGTTTGAAACATGTATTAAGTTTGAAATCTACTTGAATTTGGAAATGATTGACCAAATTTAAGAGTGACTGTAGCAGGAAATCTCATGATGTATTGATGGAGTTTATGCAATACAGCCTACCTTTAGATTTCAATATGTTAGATATGCCTCGGGCTAAATAATTAGAGCACAAAAGGCTGTTATAGTGAAGTGTTGCACAAAAAGAGAAAAGGGACCAACACTACAAACATTACATTACACGTTAGTTTTTCACTTTTAGATATTTCCCAAAAGTGCCTCACAATCGTTTTGAGGAATCCGGTTTCGTAGAGCAGTGGTGTCTTATATAACTCACTTTTATGAATACTTGTATATCTATGTATTTAATATAAAATATATAAAGTTATATTCGAGTAACAAATTTTCATCAAAATTCATGTGAGCAAAAATTTATATTTTAAAGCTTCTGCTAATTAATCAATTGGTCAATCAGTTTAATTTGATTTATTGATAACCTTAGGAAATAGATTTAAAATTTGAAGTTAGAAATGAAATTATTTGGTTTTAATCTAACAAAATAATATCTATAAAATAATTGAAGTAATATCTAAAGAAAGAGTAAATAAATGATTGGTTGTAGTGAAGAGTGACTTATATCTATGGTTAAGTTATGATGGTTTCTCTTAATGGCACTGGAAGAATTCACGGTTTGCATTATCATTATACCCGTGGCTTCTCTGGTGCTATCAAGAGCGACGAAATAATAAAACTACGAGCAATGCACGAGGTAGTGATGCCATAGAGGTGCACATGCATTATATAATGATTATACTCTGAACAGTCTAACCTCTCTAAACCTTTATCCTTGGCACTGGAAGAATTCACCGATCAGATACGAAGTCGTGGGTTCTCGGGTGCCAAAGAAAAAGGAAACAAAAGTTCAGCATTGTTTATCATGATCTTCCATCAAATACTTCTACTCACAACTCTTCAAACTTAAAGATCCATTATCTTCACTGAGGTTTTTTTAAAGTGTATATATTAGCTTTTCGTTAAAAAAGAAAGGTTTTTGCATTTATGTTTTGGCACAAGCCCTTTGGCACCAGCGGTTTCGTTCAAAAGCTATGGTTCAAAAACTTTGATTAAATTTGATTCTGAACAAGTGCTCGGATATAAAGGTTCAGTTAGAACGGCTTTGGCACAAAGACTTTGGCACTGGCACATTTTTGTATTTCTATTTAATACGACAAAAATTGTGGTGGTGTCAATTATTGTGCCAAAGATCTCATCTTTACTCATCTCCAATCACAGCAAAACAATTTCACTCAATTGTCCGGTGAATGCACTCATAGGAAACAAACTATTTCTCTGGGATTTTTCATCACTAAAGGTATTATTATAATTGATTTTATTATAAGAGCTATCAATTTTACGAAGACTTTTTTTTGACAAAAGTAATTTTTAAAAAGCATAGAAAATGATAGTCATTAGCATTGAAAATCCTCTCTGAATTACAACAGTTTATAAATCTAGAATTGACTAAACTTTAATTTTTTATGAAAGAGCAGTCAAGGATAGATTATTGTTAGACATTAAGCACGAGAATTCCTGCTCTATAACTCGTTTGCTGAAGTTCATAGTAATTTATAATTTAATTGTTTGCAAAATTATCTTTAATGATGATCATAACAAGTCTAGTAAAATTAGTTTTGAATTATTCCTATTTAATACGAGCTACAACTCTGCTTTTATTCCAATATTAAAACTTACAATTAGTCTGAATCGTTTCTGGTATGAGTTTAAAGACTCGAACATTTTATTTTGACACAAAGTGTTCCAAATCTCAACTCATAAATTATTTTTGACACTTTGACATAATATGTTGGTCGATATTGACTAGAATTGTAAGTAATTTAATTCTTGAAGTACTCAAACTTAGATTAAAATTTTATTGTCCTGAATATTATTTCCAACGTTAAAATTTTTTCCAATTCATTCATTAATGCATTCGATGAAAAGAATAATATTATATTCATTCATCTTGTGATAAGATTATAGTGAATGATCACAGGCATCATATGCCACATAACCGGTAAGTATTTCTCTGTTGTAACCGGTTTTGTCATTACAATTGAAAGTTGACTTTCAATTTAAATATAAATTATCAGATTTTGCACAAATTTATTCAAGTTATATAATATGAAAAACAATCTACAATATAATTATTTGTATAGTATTTGTCATTAACTTTGAAGTCAATGACATTTCAACTACTTTTCAATTAATTAGTTAATCCTTCGAGTGATGACATAATTGTATTAATTTTTTGATTCACTTTTCAATTTTGTTTTTGAGAAGTTAACAAATAATAAAAAATCAAATAAAAAATCATGCTTTAATATGAGGAGTTAATTGAAATTTTGCAATAATACAAACAATACTATGAGAAGGGTAGGAAACATTTGATGACGTAATGATTTTGATTATCAAAGAAGTGGTGAATTGAGTTGGTTCCATGCATGACGATATACGATTACAGCCATTTTCTATCAGTTCCACCTGATATACTGAACAAACAAGCTTCTTCCTGGAAGAAGGGTGGGTCATCATCAACGGCACTATGCGTGAGTGCTGTTCAGGTATGTCTGCATCTCTCATAAAACTCATTAAAACCAGTGTCCATTGATTGTGTCTCCGACTCTACCAACTTGTGTAATATTATATTTTTTAAAACTTTTTTTACGCTACCTTTCTTTAGATAAAATCAAATAAAACATTGTATCCTTAAGATGAAATGTCAACCTAACACACATGCCCTTAAGCCCTGAAAAAACCACTGAATTCTATATCATTGAAAATCATTTGACTACATCTGACGCTTTCGGTAGAAGAAATCTAGAAATCTATTATTATTTTATATATCATTACAAAATAATTTACAATCAAAGAATGTTTTGGAAGAGTAGTATTGTATTGAGAATTTTTAATGTATTGTTACATCAAATTTTGTGCTTTTGTAAACTATTATTTAGTTATAAAAGTTTTATTTACACAAAAATTAAAATTCTGTTAAGAACATAATTATTAATATTTTTCTCATTAAAAATTCAAAATCAATTATTATTTTATTCATTTTGGTAGCCATTAATTATACCTAATTATGTAAATGAACTCAAGATAGGTTTTATTGGGGCTGATATTTTGATAGATTATCATTTGAATATTAAAATTAATTAACAAAATCACTGTATTTATCAGACATTTAGTGCGAAAGAATTTATCAGTTGATGAAGTGATGAAAATAACATTACTCTGATTTCGTAAAAGATAAGACAAAGTAATCAAGATTTGTTTGTTTTTTCCCCAAAAAATCACATCAAATAAAATATCATGTTTCAAGTTTTCAAAAGAAAAAAATCAAATCAACTCTAAAAATAATTGAAAATTTTAAACGGAGTGAAAATATCATTCTTAGATACTTGTGATTTCAATTAATTTTTTAAAATTTCACAATTCGATTGATTAAATTTGTAATATTTTATTCAGATATTTCATTAGTTTTGCTCTTTAAAAAATGAAAAAATATAAGTTATAATCAATAATGGGATGAACTGAAAATATGACCAAAATAATTGAGTCGAAACAATAAAACTCTAATTGAAATGACTTTTTAAAAAAGATAAGTAATATTTGATTTTGAGAGCAAAAGGTCAATAAAAACTAACATTTGTAGCTATAAATGAATTGATATATTTCAAGACTGAATGACAGCTATGCGATAAATTTAAGACAGTTTAATAAGTTGACATTTTTGATAATTTTATAGTACATAACTTACAAACAAGATCTCTTTAGCGGAGATGTGACTGAGATTAAAACACCTTAATTAAAATTAGTGATTCAACGCGTGAACACAAGATAAATGCATAGTAACTTTGCTTTTTTCAAGGATTTCAGAAAACCCTTTCATTAGAGGCTTTCTCTCATATTCAATGCTATCGCACATTCAATAAAATGCAAATTCGCTATTATTAATCAAATCTTCTTTCGAATGAGTAGCGTTGGAATCCATACATCAAATGTATTATACATGTATAATACATGACCATTTTTCGATCATGTATAATATATGGAAAGCCTTCAATTTTTTGTTTTTTCAAGTTTAATTAATTTTCAAAATTTTCTATTTTATCAAAGATTATTCCGGAAGAATACTGTTTCATCAAAATTTGCCATTTCAAACTAATTTCTGGATGTTTCTCTCTTTATAATTTCTAGTTAATTTATCATCATTGCATCACATCTTAAAATTTTCAGTAACTTTTGAATTAAAATTGGAATATTAATAATTTTTGATCTAATTATTAACTTTTTAATGATGAATCTGAGTTAATAATAATGTTTTATGCTTATTTCACAAATATTAGACTCCGCTAATTTTTATCCGTTATTTTCAGAAAATACATGTATTATACATCACATACATGCATAATACACGAGCAAAATTTTTTTCATGTATTTTTCCAACGCTAGTGAGTTCTGTATTGAGGCGTTATAAGGCGTTAAAATATTTATTGTTCAGCTGACTTACGATATCAAAAACTATAATTAAATTTTTGAATAATTATCATAAGAGTTGAGTTTGAAAAATCAATTATTACTAGACTTGAATCTATAAAAATGCGAGTAAATCTTAGGATTGAAACGAAAAAAATTGATATTTCAATGGTCTGATCGTTGGTTGAAATGACGACAGTAAGGGCAATGTCCCAATTGAAGGACTTGCATCTCATATTCATCGCTGTGGAAAAACTGAAACATTTCAAGAACAAAAATTTTAAAAATCAATGTCAATTCTTTTTAAGAGTTTAAATAGTAATTAATTTGAAAAATTAAAAAGACTAATACTATTTATACCTTAAAACATGACTGACATTTAGTGATTTGGATGTCAGGCATTAGATTACGATAATATTTTTTGATAAGTGGGGGCTGAGAGTCAAGAATAATAATATCTGATTGTTTCATTTGACGAAGTGTTGCACGACTCGCAACGACAGGAATGAATTCTTCATTTCCTTCTTGATAAGTCATTAAATTAGTTGTAAAGGGGTCAACATTATTATCATTGTGATGATTCTCTATTTCATTTTCATAATCATTATTATAGTCTGTGTTGATGTAGTCATAGTCCAACTTTAGAGATTGATAATTAGAAGCCCGTTCCTCTTCCCATTTGGGAGCAATCGGATCAACAATATTTGGGTCGGACTCTTGAGAAGGCTTTTGTTTAAGTAAACTCATTACCTCTTCTTCTGATATGCCGTTTTCGATCTCAAATTCAACTAAAGGCAATGTATCTGATTTTCAAGGATTGGAATATTAAAAGTTTTTAATGATTGTAATCACTTAAAGATATTAAATATTTAACTTATTTCTCACCGAATGTTGCATAAGAGTATACGAAAGGCTGTTTACAGTTTATACATTGATTCCCTTTACTATTATACAACGGATTAGTAGTAGAACAGCGATAGCATAATGTTAACAAATCCTAGAAATCAACCAAAATTAAACTCGAGGACTAACTTATCTTAAATGTATTTTTTATAATTTCTACTAAAGGTAAACTTTTTTTTAACTTTCCTTTTAATGTAATTTAATTTAATGAATTCAATTCAAATATTGACTGATTAATTGATAGAATATTAATAATGGAAATGTTCAATCGAAAGAATCAAACCTCTGCATCGCTAAATGGTTTTGCTCTTATAGTCAAATCTCCCATTTCTATAGCATCTTGAAATCGAGGAGGAATTTGCATTGTATGCAATTTTTCATAGACATTTCGCGCTAATTTGAAAGCACCTAAATTTCGTCCCTGTTTTGCCAAAGCATATAATATGGCCCTAATTTTTGTTTGGATTAAAATTGAATAATTCGATCAAGTTGATGGCTTACACTTTAGAAACTCCTTTTGGCACTTCATCCATAACACAATGAAACAAATATCGAGCCATATTGAAGAGCGCGTCAGGAAAAAAAGACGTAAACGGCTCTTCCTGTGGTTTTAGGATAAAGTATTAATGTCTTTAATTTCATAGTATATAATATCTATAGTTATCATCTATTCTGTATTGAAATTTTTATGAATAATGGACTAAAGATTATAGTATTCAGAACATTAAAAGCTATTTTAATCAATATAACTTTTGAGTTCATGCATAGACAGACTTATATATAAGTTAATGACTGGGGAGAAAAAATCAGCTGTGTTTGAACTGACAGACATTGCGTTATTTTCGGGATTGTGTCTGCAATGAACCATTCATTCACTCCAAATACCACATGCTTTTGACTTCACTACAACAGACCAATTAGGCATTTGGCGTCTCATGTTTTGGGCCCCAAACGGCATAACACAAAATTCTATTATTATTCAAACTAATAATAAGTAAGTACTGATTTAAATCATTTCAGAATACTTCAATTGTTTAAAAAGCATATAAAGTTCTATTTGTCGGCAAATTTGAATAATGAAAAATTACGACTTTTATTTCAAAGTATTCAACATAAGAATGTATTTCAAAAAAGTGTTTTAAGAATTTACTTTTAAAATAAATTCTTTTATTATTTGACGTTTGTTCCCCTTTTTTACATCGATCAATGAGTTTTACCTGTTTTTAATTACGAAGATATGACTTAATTATAACAATTTTCAAAATATGAACTTTTGTCGAATCAAAAATCTCAAACTTGATATTTCAATTTTGGCTTTAAAATCTGCTTATTTATAGATAGTTAGAACCAAAATGAAGCGAATGGGCTAAACATATACATTACAGTACATGTATATAAAGGTATAGATATAATAAGTTGTGAAGCTGTCATGAGTTATGGAATAGTCTTAAGAGACTTACAATGTATCGATGAATGTTGTGATAGGCATAATAAATATCTGCTTTCTTAGATAAGTCGCGGTATTTCTTTAGAAGATTAATTTGTTGTTCGACTGGTGAGTCTTTAGCGAGATCTAAGCACTGAATTGATAATATCCAGCAGTAATAACCGGCATCATTGAAGCGATTTTCATTAATGGCATTATTCATTAACTGTTGTAATACAAGTAAGGCTTCTGTGATTTTACCTGCTTTATGAAAAGCTACAAAACAAAGTTTATTAAGACTATTGTTGAGAGATAGGGAAAGCGTAACTGATGTTTCTTAGACTTGATATTTAAAAGTTGGGGATTTTTTAGAGATTGATTTGCATCGCTTTCACGAATTGAGTTTTCCGTTGAAGTGTAGTTTTTGCATACCTTGTTGTGCTTGAACAAAATGATCATTTTCAGCCAACCATATCGCATATGGCACATACACATCCTCCTTCAAATGCGGATAGTCATTTGCAAGCTTGAATGCCTGGCATTAGTTATTGTGATAAAGGTTGAGAAGATAAATGTACAATTCGGGCGCAAAATAATAATTATTCATCTAATAATTGCATACCTCTTGCCATTGGCATGATTTGATATAAATGATCGCCAAGTTTTGTACATCACCTATTTTTTTATACACTTCAGCGGCATTGAAATACTGTTTGCTCTTAATTAGATAGTCAGCGCATAGCGTCAATGCATTTCGATCAGCCTTATCCAATTGACGAACAACACTCATCATCCTAAATTACAATTTATTTCAATCACTTTAATTCATTCTAAATTATAATTTACATATCAACCCATCCGTGTTGACCAATAATCTCTATTGCTTTAATCGTATCGCCAGACGCTAAATACATTTCAACGGCTGCTTTTGGCTCATTTGAATTGTGTATCCAATCGGCTCTTTTCTTAGTTAATTGCATCTTATTTTGTGAATCACTGTTCATATACTCCTGCGCCTGTTCGAACATTTTTAGATCTGTATACATTGAAACTGCTTTATTATCATTTCTTGACTGTCTATAGAGTTTGGCCGCTTCTGCATAATATCCTCGGTATGCCATCACATCACCCAATAGTGACAATTCTGTTGATTTGCTTTGTGTTGTTGTCGTTAAAAGATAAGAGTGTATTAAATCTAAATAAAGCCAGTTCTTAGTTCTGATGAATGCTTTTCTGGCAATATCGAGATTCATATTATCGATTGCACTGTGAGCTAGAATTTCCCAATCGGATTCTGTAACCTTTAAACACGCTGTCTTATAAGCTTCTCTAATAACAAATCAACTTTATTTCATTTCAAAGTTTACATCTTTTTTCTCTTTTATTCATCACTTACAAAAACATTTTTTTCTCAATATACTGATACATCGGCGCTGATTGCGATACTTCTACTGTTGTGACTGAATTAAATTGCAAACAAAATACTTTTGCACCACAGAAGCCGACGACGAATCCCTTTAGACAAACAATTAACATATCATATATAATGTAAAGTTTTTAGAGAGTAAATAATTGCACGTTACTATTACTGTACACATCAAATAAGAGAATGCAATTTCTGATTATAATATAAATAATTAACATAAAACAGATAACACTTATTTTGTGCTCCTGGTTGAAGAGTTGTATTCATATTTTTCTTTTAAATCTAGCAAAATTTTTAATCAAAGTTCAATTTTTCCAAAATATTTTATTTCATAATATTTTTATTATCTTGAAAATTTTTAGAAGTATTTAATTTATCTTGAATTTATTTTGGACAAATTGTACTGAAAACCAAAGAATTTGCCAAAAAATCTTAGGAGGGGTCCGCTTTTTCAGCTTCAAAAAGAGGGTCTAAACCCCCTACCAAACCCATCCCTTGCTTATATATGATTGTTCAGAGCCTTCATTAATTAAACTTAAATTAATCAAATAATGAAATATGAATTTAGTTTAATTAAGTTATAGAAATTTGATTGCAATCGCTTTAAAGGAATCTTAGTTTTAAGAATGAAAAAGTTAATTGTGATAACTTTTGTTTATCAGACTATTATTTCTGAAAAAGAGGCGTAATTTTTCCATTAATTTGAAAGATCATTAAATATTTCATTTTAAAGTGTTAGTTATGAGAATCGAGTTTTTTCTATCATTTATCTGTTTATATTCTGTTTGAATAATGCGTTTATAATTAATTTAGGATCAAAGGTTACAATGATTATTGTGGCAAATATAATATTTATGTAATAATTGAAGAATTCAAATTGATTTACCTGTAAATTTTGATGATGGGCTGGAAAGTCTCCAGCTTTTATGCTTAATGATCCGGAACCAGAGAAGCTGAACATATCTTCGAAGTGTGTATTCCACGAAACACTATTAGCATTTGGTTCCTTCAAAATTGAATAATTCATTAAATTTAGAAAGACTTCAATTTTTCTATAATCATCACTAATTATTTGGATTGATTAGTATTACGTATTACTTGATATAACAATTGTTTAGTTCGTATATCATATACAGAACAATTTCCTTTTTCATCGACTACAGCCAACTTCTGTCTGAGTAAACTTATGTCGAGACAGCGAATAGGGTCAGAAATTTTAATTATACTAATCGGAAACGGATTATTTATGAATATTTGCACAATTTGTCCATTTTTAAGGCCAACGAGAAGACCTTCTTTTTCAGGCGGACCACCGGTTGCTCTTATATACCGAATCGAAGAGTCCATAACCCATTCTCTTTCCATAATTCCTTGAAATGATAAGCATTGAAGCCTTTTTTCTTGACATAAAACAATATTTTCAGAGCAGACAACTATTAGAGTGCAGTCTAACTTCTGATTAATTTTTTCTTTAACTTTATAGTGCATATCAGTAGCATCTGATCCTTTGGTCAACTCGTAAATTATAA